>SDVV010041058.1:0-10474 GCA_016164225.1 Gammarus roeselii | reverse complement strand
GGAACTGTAAACATCAATTTATTCCACCCCCAAGCTTCACACAAATCAAATCCTAGTCACATCATAAACTAAACTGGTAAACTAAACATCTGTCCGGTGCTCAGACAGATGTCAGTACTGCATCCAATTTCTTCATCATAGCTTCAATCGCTGTACCATGCGAAGCTAGTGTCACTGTTACTTCACGGTTCTGCGAGACAATGTGGGTCCCATCAATATTCCCTAGATTAGCAGGAGGTATTCGGTCAATATATACAGTGGCAAATTTCGGGATACTTGGGTCATCTTCGCCCATCAATAGATGAATAGTTTTTAGTAGATTGGTAATGTCCGGTGCCTTTCCGCGTCTGGAACCCATGTTCTTGTCAATAGATGGCGCTTTGAGCATAATTTTAACATTGAGGCTAAAAGCTTTTGCCGCCTCCTCCTTATCTGGGTATGCTCCTGTAGAGGTCCTTAATTGACCCTACATTATCCTAATAACACTAAACGCATTATACGTGCATCACACGCACTATTACGACTAAGCAATCGCATCTTTTGATCTCATTGTTGTATATCTCTGTACGTAGCAACAACATTTCTGTTTAGCTAGTACAAACAGCTTCCAACCATAATGGCAGTGCAACAAATATTTATTTTGGCAAAGTAAATATGTATACCCATGCACTAAAAGCCATGGAACATGTATCAGATGGAATAAATGATACAGTGAAATATTTTTTTAAAAAAATTCAGAGAAATATTTTTACGTGAATCTGGCAACAAGCTGAGCGGGTTTTTTCCACTCTTCCATTGGCGGGTCGCATAAGATCGTGTGTGTAGTAGCAGACTGATTCCTTCATCAAAACACGACCAACGAGATTCAAAATAGCATCAAAATTAAGGAAGTGATAGCGTGGCTACAGAGGAAAGTGTTCCCTTAAGACTACTTGTCCAAACATATAAATAGGCTAGATAACCAAAGGCTTACCTTTGATACTGCTCCACAGAAGACAGGTGAGAATAACAGTGTTTAATATGTCCTATTCCCCAGTGTAGAGCAGACTAATAAATACAGTTGCAGATTCTGCAGCCAAACACTATTGTATATACCTGGATGGAAGATTGCCACTGCAAGGCACAAAGCTAGCTTTGGGGATTCCTCTGCCAAATGCCATACCAAGATTGTCAATTAGGCTAACATGATAAAAATCTTTAATTCTGAGTAGCACCCTACCTTGATCCATACCTGTATATATATATAGCTTTATAGTGCCTATAAAGTGTAAATAACATTTTTATTTGTATTGACAACTTTTAAATGATATCATTCATTATGGAGCTTAAGACTTCCATTATTTGTGTTCCTGGTAGCTACACATAAGTGGTATACTATTTCTCTTGTGATATAACATTGTTTAGTACATGCACCCAATCTGTCTGCCTGTATGAGGCAGGCAGAATGGTATGTGATTATCTTCCCTGTCACACATTGTTAGCCAACTATGTTCTGTGTGCAGCCATTCACCCCCTGCTACTGAGGCCACGAGGACACCAGTCTCCAGGCAAGATTGAACTAACTCTGGCCTGACCGAACCTGAACAAAATTCCCCTCAAGATAATTGCCTCATGGATCTATTGACGCCAAAAAGATACTTATGCAGCCTGTCCTATCAAATCTTCTTTTCCCTTTCCATATTATCCTTGGACAGCCATAACCCAGATAAGTTTGGGAATTACAGTCAAGAAGAGATATACCTGTACCTTTATTGTCCTTGTGTCTGTTTATTGGTGCTTGCCCATAATACACAACCTCATTTGTGGAAAATGAAAGATAAATAACTTGGAGTCAGATTGTGCCTTGATAGTGAAAGCACCAATTTACTGGAATTGATATCGCTCACAGAAACTCATTCACTAATAACTTTTTGTGTAACCAAAAACGGGTAAATTACCCTTCACTAATCAACATTCAACTTTACAAACACCTAAACTCCCATTGCAAGTTTTATTACGTCTGCATTTGTAGATAAATTTCTTCTGGCTTTGAGAAAACACAGAAGATCGTTCACAAACACTTTCTCCCCTCCTGCATCATCATTGCTACTCACGTCGCTGCAAGAAGCCATCCGCTTCAGTGTTGCACTTTAATCACAACACACTATGTTGGCGGTGCCCTCACACCATCGACGACGGACAATGACCGTTAACTGTCAGTGCACTTTTAAATCAGTACACACAGCTTCATGTCACCACCGTTAATTAATCGAACATAAAAGTTGACTTTTCGTAGGCACTCGGTTATTACACAGCCGTTTTTCTCCATATAACCACTCACGGCAGCACAGTCCAGCAAAAGGTATGTCAAGATCTTGGAGCAGAGCAGCAAGACACCCTCACTCCATCAGCGCAACAAGCTCATTAATGGTCATGGGGCCATTGACCTTACAAATCAGAGGCATGATGGAGCAGTATTCGTTAACACTGATTACTGGAAGCTATTTCAATTGATCCAGGACATTTAGCTGACGAACATTTTTACGGAAGTCCGATATCTCCTACGCACAGCTCCACAGTTTTATTCTATCATTTACGTTATTGCTTACTGCTGACATATCAGTTGTGTTATATTCGTGATCTTGTTTTGCATGAACCGCGTCAACAAGGTAACAGTGACCAACCGGCTGCCCATCATTGTATGGTAGCCAGAGGGTGGATTTTAGGCATAGGAATTCCATTGGTGGGCGCTCGTGCACATATAAAGATTCGCTCGTAGTAGCTAAGACAATGATTAGGAAAGAATTCTCCTGTGATCAGACCTCCATTCCGAGACGGGAAACGAGTGACAGTAGGGTTCCAAGCTGTATGTCAGGTTTCGATGTCAATAGAATTGCTCGAAATAAATCAGTTTAGATGTTTATATAACGGTAGCTGCATATCTATATCCAATTAGGCGGTAGTTTTAATCATGAAACCTTTTGCTTACATATAGATTTATAAATGAAAGTGCATGTCGGTAGATAGAACTAGTTTCAGTATTGGACCGTGGCTACAATGGTTTATCAGTCTCAGATACACACAAGATTTTCAAGTAATGGCAACAAGAGAATAGGACGGGCATAAATAAGAAAGCAGTTAATACGCCCCATAAATGGATAAGTAAACTAAAGTTGCTGTACAGTGCAAGAACAAACAATTTGGCATTGGAGGGGGGGGGAGGAACTTATCTAAATTTTGTGGTTTCCTCTAGAGGCCAGGACTGGAAGGCGATGAGCGTGTAGCACCATTGTTGAGGCTCTGGCTTGAACCTGTGATCCAAGAATGGCACCTCCTGCCCTGGCGATTGCTTGATTTGGGGCACGTAGGGCACTCTTGTTAGGATCCGTTTCATATTTATCTTGGTCCTATGAACCCTAATTGGTGGTGCTCCCCGGGTAGCCTGGCGGAGACCCCGGGTCAGAGCTGAGGAAGAAATCTTCCGTTAACAAGAGTAAAGTTTCCTTTTCAAGACCGCGTTAAGTTCACCCACTAAAGCGGCAGGCAACAATTTTTGCCTTTAATTGAATGTGAAGTTTGGGCTAAGTCAAGTACTCACAAGTCTACCTAATTAGTCAGCATAAATTGTTAATAAAATTAAAGAATGGAGGGACTGGCTCCGTTGAGTGGTAATGACGCACCATATTTTAGAATCGGCTGTTATGAAATTTGAATCTTAGATGGAATTCCAATTTTGTCAATCAAAACACTGCAATATGAAGTATGTGTGGAATTATAAGATTCAGCAGGGTTCATAGGGAATACACACCTGCTGAAATTCTTTTCTAGCTGACACAAAATACAGTTAAGCTTGGCTGCCATATGATATATGACACCTTTTATCTTACAAAATGTATATCAGTTACTAGAATATGTATAGCTAGCTCTAAGCATAAAACTGGGCAAGGGCATTATTAATCTAAGATTGCGTTCAGATATTTATATTATGTCTACCTATAAAACACCATTTACAATAATCACCCAAATCAGGCCACATCACTTTCAGCCTGGTGCTGTACTCTGGACTGACCAGTCCACAAATTGACAATGTATGGTGATTCACTAATGATTTATCAACATATTTATATGCATGTTTATATACATATTAAAGGACCCCTAAATGCTTAAGAAGAAGCTGTTAATGAAACCTAATATAAACTGAAGAACTTACCCTGTATTTTTGGCAGGCACACGCACTGATTTTTTCTTGCGAATGAGTGTGATTTGGTTCTCGGTGCCTTGCAGCAAGCTAACTCAATGTTGTTGCAAGCGGGACAGTTTATGTCTAATACTTACATTTTAGATATGTCGGCTCCCATGATTAGGTCTCTTTGAATGAGCAACATTGAGCAAGGCAACGCTCACCAGTCTATTTTAATACCATTTGAAGGGACACTAGTCCTCTACACCAGCACGTGTGTCAGCCCGACGTTTACTTTTTTACTTCGTTATTATATAACCTTGGGAGAATTTTCTGTAGTAATATAATAAAAGGAGTGTCTATATTAATATCCATACTATAAAAGTTAGGTTAGGTTGAGTTAGGGTATTTTATAAATTCTCCATTTTTTGGTTTGGGGTATCTTTTTAGGGAAAATACATGCCCTTGTTATGATCACTTATACATTGGTTCGGAACGTTTACTGTTACAGTACCTCCCTGACTCACGAGATAGTCATTGTGTTTAGAGGCACCCTCGAGTGACACCCCGAATCGGAGGAGGGAATCGCATTATTGACTTAGCAATAGCAGCAATACTCGATATCCAGAGGAAGAATTGCATAAGGTGAAATTGTATTGTGTTTAAATAGAGTAGCCGCCATTTATGGGCCTAACACCTCAATCAGCATTAGAGAAGCGTGTACAGGATTTCCACATTTAGGTCTCCGTCGCTATTACGTGGCAAATATTCAACTGCACTAGAGATCATCCTGTAATATTAGATTGGGCAGGTGACCGAGTTTTCAAATCTGTGATTTTCCGCTACATGGTTACATGCAATGAAAATTACGCGCAAATTACTTGAAAAATTTTGTTCGACTACACAAGGAGTGATTTTGCATAGTCATATCATGATGCTGTTGCAGGTCAAAAAGCCACAATACAGGAAATGGAAGATTACAATCAGCAACGCTAGGATGTGTTTCAGCCGCTGACCACCAAACAGTGGTGTGACTGGGACAAGGAGCAGTCTTGATTCTACCATGTCCAGTAGTAGGCATGATGTATCTGGTGTCCTCAGGCCTTAAAAATCACATGCTTCTGACTCTCATTTTGCTTTTTTGCACATTTGATGATTTCTAGTAGCACTGATGGAAAAGTCAGACCTCCTCATCGAGAGGGTCTGCCCTACTACAACATCAAAAAATCTTTGAACCTGTCAAATTATTTTATTTCTAACATTCATCTAGTCTAGTTTTCTGGTAGGAACTGCAACATCTTTACCAGAAATATGCTTGTCATTCATTCCACACATCGACCTTTCGCTGACCACACTAGACATTGCCTGCAGCATCCCTAATTGGGTGATCAACTCATTGCTAGTCAACCTGCACTTTCAAATATACCCCAAAGCAACGGCTACACTCAATATATTGCGTTGACTAGGGTAATATCCCGCGGTTGACTACCTGGCCACCTGATGAAATGTCACTCGGATATTTCCCCAGGTCACTATTTGACTATGGGATTGAAAGAACAGGTCTTTGTTACTAAGTGTCAGCTGCTCATAGAAATTGGTACATGCACAAAATTTATGGAAAATTGCCAAAGTGAATGTGTGTTTTTCAGCTCCCAGGTCCCTGAAATTTTTGTTTGAATAAATCAAAGTTTGGCAAATTATGATGCAGTGACTAGAATTAGCAATGGATTGTTGCCAAATTTAGTGGTGATACTTGGAATATGTTGTAGTTTGTTGTGTAAGATGGATTTTGGAAAGAAAAGTATATTTCTGTAATCATATATAATAAACATCTATGAGATGAAAAAATAATTGTGGGCGATCCACTGCACATATTTGGTTTCTCACCTTGGTTGCCTCAAGACCACCCCACGCTTCAGCAAGGCCAGAGTGCAGAGCATGACAGGAGGCACAAATGCCACAGCACGCCAGACTGCAAAGACCAGCAAAACAATGGAGCGGAAAAAAACTGGTAATTTGTGCTTCAGGCAACTGATCATACAGCAGTTATGTTGGTCACAATATAAAACATACACATACATATATAGCTACATATATACACACATATACATATACACTAGAAAAACAAAACAAAAAAAACCATACATGCTTACACACGCATCCCTACATCAGATCAGCAAGGGCTTGCTTATAGCGAGTGATATCTGTCAACTGCACTATGTCAGCAGGCAAGCCATTCCACACACCAACACATCTCACACTGAAGGACCTACTGCGGACATCAGAGGAGCAAGGAGGAAACGCCAGCTTCAGCCCATGACCTCTAGAACCAACTCTCGAGCCAAAGAAAACATAGTTAGCAAATCCTCTGAGTTTCCATGCAAAATTTTCCAATATTTGATCAGGTCTGCCTTAAGAAGCTGGCCCTTGATGGAAAACAAATCCAGGCTCCTCAAACGATCACCATAGTCCATGCCAGAAAGTCCATCAATATTTTTAGTCCATCTCCTCTGGACAGACTCCAGCAGCCTGCAGTCCCCACAATATCTAGTGTTCCAAACGCAGGATGCACACTCAATAAGGGGACGAATATGGGAAACGTATAGGGACAGCATAAATTTCTCGCCACCTGCAAACTGTTGATCTCAACAAACAGTTGGCCTACCCACCAGCCTTTGCAGCCACCACACCAATATGATGGTGGAATCGGAGACTGGTCTCTACACTGATGCCCAAGTCTCTGAGTGTAGGAACAAACTTAAAAACTCTGCCCTGCAGGACGTACTGGTTAGCTGGAACCAAAGCATCTAAATCAACACGACCTCTAAAAAAACGAACGCGTACTTTTTAATTAAATACTTTTATTTATTTATATTGAAAAGTATTTAAACATAAATTTTCACACGAATAATGATGTCTGGAAGTAATAACCTAAAAATATTACACTGCAGCTATTATCAAAATGTGTAAGTAATTTTATAATGTACCAATGCTTATACCACATGACATGGTGACAAGTTTAGGCCTAGGTGTTAACTTTTCTTCAATGATTAGGAGTAAACACTTTTTATATTTGCATAAGGTAACATTATCATTACTAGCTAGCTAGTAGCATGCCTTGTATCAATGTTAATATAAATAGTTTGCATTAGAATAAAAAAACTACCTTGTTCACTTGTTTCATCATATATATAAAAAGATTGTTTGTGTAGTAATATCTGCTCATCTACTGATTCTTCAGAGTCAATTAAGTTCATGATGTAGAGTTGGTTTGCACCAAGCGATGACCGGGGTGACCCTCCGCGTTTTGGCATACGTTGTATTTACGGTGTGTATAGCTACTATTATGACCATGAAGGACTGTAAGTTCCAACAATCTATCATCTACAAAAAAAAATTATACATGTAAAACCATTTGGTGAGCTATGGATCCTAATCGGGGGCTATTCCCCACACCAAACATGGTGATTTCTTGCACCCCCCCATAGTAAAAGCATGACTGTATTAGTATATATCAGTTGCTTAAAACAAAATAGATAAATTATTGCATCTGTCCGGTCCTCTTTGTGCTTGTCAGTTGTTGCAGTCATTTTTCACTGTCGAAAGGATCTTTTTTCAAATTTTACTGCGTGGAAACCGTTTTTCTTCTATTTTTGCAATCTAACTTTCCTGGATCTCATTTATTTGAGATCCTAAACATATCACAATAAAACAAGTAAAAAAGGTATTGCTATAATTTTATAGCAAACTAATTGCATTAACAAGAATGCAAGGCATGCTAGGTAAGGTCTTGTTATCATAATATGAAACTGTAATAAAAAAGTTTGTTCCTAGGTGTCAAACAGGAGTTAACAACTTAACACTTAGGCCTAAACTTGTCACGAATCACCATGTGTTCAAAACATCGGGTCACTATTAAATTAGCTATGCATTTCAAAATTAGCTGTGATGGGATTATTTTGTGTTATTTACGTCTAAATGTCATTCTGTGTGTGAAGAATTATGTTTAATTACTTTTCAATGAAGAAAAACAAAAATATTCAATGACGAGATAGGTTTCTCACCTTAGTTGCCTCGAGACCACCCCACACCCCAGCAAGGCCAGAGTCCAGAGCATGACAGGAGGCACAAATGCCACACTCACAGCATGCCAGACTTCAAAAGCCCGGCAAAATATTGGAGCAGAATAAAAAAGAATGGAAATTTGTGCTTCAGGCAACTGATCATACTGCAGTTCTATTGATCACAAAATAAAATACACAGACATATATACATACACTACAAAAAATACATACATGCTTACCAACACATCCCTACAAATGAATTACACTTCATCAGCCTAGTCAAAATTTGAAAATTCCTCGTATATCAGATCAGCAAGGTCTTGCTTATAGCAAGTGATATCTGTCAACTGTACTTTGTCAGCAGGCAAGCTATTCCACACACCAACACATCTCACTCTGAAGGACCTACTGCAGACATCAGAAGAGCGTGGTGGAAACACCAGCTTCAGCACATGACCTCTAGTACCAACTCTTGGAGCCAATGAAAACATAGTTAGTAAGTCCTTTAAATTACCATACAAATCTCCTAATATTTGATTAGGTCTGACCTAAGAAACCAACCCATAACAGAAAAACAAATCCAGGCTCCTCAAACAACCACCATAGTCCATGCCAGAAAGTCCATCAATGTTTTCAGTCCATCTCTTCTGGGCAGACTCCAGCAGCCTGCAGTCCCTACAATATCCAGTGTTCCAAATGTAGGATGTATTCTCAATAAGGGGACAAATATGCTAAACATATAGGGGCAGCATAAATTCCTGTGACCTGCAAACAGTTGATTTCAACAAATAGTTTGCCAACCCACCAGCCTTTGCAGCCACCACTCGAATATGATGGTGGAATTGGAGACTCGTATCTAAACTGACACCCATCTCTGTGTGTTGGGACAAACTTCAATGTTCTGCTCTGCAGGACGTACTGATTAGCAGGATCCAGAGCATCAAAATCAATGCGACCTCTATAAAAGCGCAGCACAACACACTTATACCGATTCAGTCCAAGGTTCCAGGACCCGTCAACTGAGTCAACTGTTTCCAACCCACTTTGCAGTGACTGGACACCTCGAGCGGCAGACTCGGTGTCCTAGCGCAAATATCTTGCGTACAACTTGTAGTCATCAGCAAATGCTTTGAACTTACGTGAAAGACCACTAGAGATGCGGTTAATATAGATCAGGAACAGCAGCAGCCCAACGACAGAACCCTGGGGTACACCACTCGTCACAGCAACTGGGCTGCTCACACTTCCATTCATGCCAACGCTCATCACTCAGCCAGAGAGGAATGCAGATATCCAGGCCAGACTGGAAATGTCCAATGCGGATCAGAGTTACTCTAAATAGTGATCCTCGCAAAATTATGGAAAATGATCAACCACGGAGTTGCATATAATTACCAGCTAAGGCTCTGAAGTTTTGTATAGATATAACTTTGCTGAGTTGTTGCGCGGCTGGGGGGAAGTGTACATGCGTAGTTGTGGAGCAGCATACACCCTCTCACTTATGCTGCAGTTGAGATACTGAACAACAACGCGTGCAAAACTGTGCAGGGGTTCCACTAACAGATTTTTATTTTGCCCTAGATTTCAGATTTTCAATAAAATTAAAAATTGTGAATATTAAGAACAATGCACTGAGATACGGTCATTGATTTTTTAACAAGTCATAATTTTCTGTTCAAAATATCATGCGCTCATACCTAGCTACAAGATATACAAATCTTGTTGAATACATCTAATATTCATTGAATGATTCTAGGGCCAAACTACATGATAAATGCATTGCAAGAAGAAAATTGTCTGTCAAACATTCACGCCAAGACATGCATATATGCATACATACAGATGTACATACATACATACATACATACATACATACATACATACATGCATGCATGTATACATGCATGCATGCATAGATACATGGATGCATGCATGCATGGATACATGGATACATGCATAGATACATGGATACATGGATACATGGATGGATACATGGATACATGGATGCATGGATGCATGGATACATGGATTCATGAATATATAGATAGCGTCGACCGGGGTAACTCCCCACGGTCGGAAACACGGGTGACTGCTCGCACCCCCCTTTTGGGCCCCAAGACGTCGGAAATGTCACCGTTTGACTACGGGGCTTGAAAGAGCAGGTCTTTGTTAGTAAGTATCAGTTACTTGTAGAAATTTGATGGGCGCACAGAATTTATGAAAAATCGTCAAAGTGAAGGTGTGTTTTTTA
>SDVV010041057.1:0-10475 GCA_016164225.1 Gammarus roeselii | reverse complement strand
TTATTTGCTATATGTCTATCTATTTGTCAATATATTTATATTTGTATAAACATACTTCTATATAGTTTTGTTTGCTATATGCATGAATGACGGTGGCTCTCTAACTCACATGGACTTACACATAACCTAATAGCCTTTGCTACCCATCATATTTAACGGTTAATCGGAATTAGGACCTGTTCCGAATTGTTTTACAAAACATTCTATGTAATTATTAGTTCATATATTATGGTTTACTTTAAACGTACATGGATCCATTTTTTTTCTCGTAACATGTTTTGTAAGTAGTCGTGTACCTACGTTCACCTACCAACACTACCATGCACCCCATACGTTGTAAGGGACTCTGTATTGCTACTCAATTTGATTTGATGATCTCAGCTCGCCTATATAAGTATTCTTGATTTATTATGTATACTGACCTATGGTTTTATTTTTCAACATGAATATCATTCTGTTTGTGTACGATAAGTATTTGTTTATGTAATTCTTTACTATTTTTCTTCCACAGCTAATAATAATCTTCGCTATAAAGCGAATTGGCCAATTCCCGGAATCTCCCACTCGAAATATCAACTCATTTTCTATGTTCAAAGCTGCTAAAACTTGACACTTGATTGCAACACACATAGGAATGAGTTGAAGGATTGGCATCCCCATCAGTAAACATAAATTTGAACTCCTAAGTGCAAAAATGTCTGATCATTGATTTACTACCTTCATCCAATTCATCATCTCAACCAACTATAATCCATCAGTACCATTCCATTTCCAAGTTTTTTTCCTGTTCCATATAAACACATATTATCCGAAAGCTCGTACGTATAGGATTCTGCTTCAATTATTTGCTAATTTCAATAGCTCTTTGAAATGTTTTTAACGTTAGCTTATGTAACCTATAATGTCAGCTATGTAGTTTGTTTGGAAACATATCAATAGTACGTGTTATATGCGATCTCATGTGGAAAAATTTATACGCTGAAGTTTCTTAATTGAAGTTTAGTGTGATCAGAATATTGTCACGATTTCTCAAATGTCAGTTGACTTCCCTTATTTATCTTTTTTTCTTCTGGAAATCACCAGTTCAATGTAACGTTTTCTTTGTTCTAGTCATACTGAACAATGGAGAATAGACTTCAACAATATCTACCGATAGAAGGGATGTATGTATAAATATATTTACTGCAACTTCTTATCAGGTAATTTCAGGTATAGTTGAGCAACGAATGTTGAATTTAGAACAGCCCACGCTGACAAAGATTTGGTATCTGAGTAGATTGATATTTCTGCATTTGTTCAAACTGTCACCCTACCAAAAAAAATGATTTTTTTTTAATCTTTAAACCCTCAAATCTGTAAAACATTATTTGGTATAAAAATACTGAGTCAAATTACATAAACATACGCAGGGAAATTAACAGAAACGTACTGAGAAATTCACAAACGTGCCGTTTGGGCTTATTTTGCCTGACTTTCTTGTTAAATTATTTGTTAATGCTTAGAGATTGGCGACGAACGTAATTTTGTTTCGTAGAGTTTTTTTTTCACTGCAGATCTATACCCTCATTCATATATTGATAAAGTATTGGGCCACCTTTGGAATAAATAGAAACTGTTCTGCCTTTACTTTCAAGAATGTCTTCATGTAGTGGGGATAATTCATGTGTAGATCTGGTGATTTATAGGAAAGTAAGAAAGAAAACACTTCAAGCATTTGAGGTCTTGTGGTTTCTGCACCTACATTTAGAGTCTTACGGTTTCTGTACATATTGTTTAACGAAGTTTCCCATGTATGATATTCTAGTCAGGTATTGCAATCCTCGTCTCTTCTTCTTCAGGGAACTCTTGCAGAGAGGTGCCTCAGACCCCTGGACGGATCAACTGCGTGATTTCATGGGTACAGAGGAAGGCCGTATGAACTCCTCCTCCATTAAGGCATACTTCAAACCTCTCGAAGATTACCTCGATAAATATATTACAGACCACGATGTCGTGGTGAGGGCGGGATGTTGTTTAATCACTTTGTGCGTAAATGCAGATGCCTGTTGATTTGATCCATTTGTTTGCTCGCGGTCAGAGCCCTCTTAGGATGAATGGCTATTTGACCAGCTGTTTGGTGCTTGATAAGTATAACTTAGGATCAAATGAGTTATAGCTGTTGCATATCTGATACAAGGTCAATATTGCTCCATCAAGTACTCTTGACAGGTAGGTGTATAGCAATAGCTTGACCCAAGATTCGTGTTGGTCATCTACCTCCATTGAACATAGTCTAATAACGACCGATTACCTCTATAACTCTGTTGCGTAATAGTGCCTATGTATTTATTACTAAGACGCCTTAGGCTAAGAAGATCTCGGCTAAGGGGTCGTGGACAAATCATTTGATTCATTTATTCATACGGAAACTTTTTTCTTTGCGTACACTTCCTCGCAATTGAACATGAAATTTATTTGCACTGCTTCTTCCAGACAAATTGGGACGAGGACGTGGATAAGTACTTTGTCGTCGAGATTCCTGCCACTGTCCCCATCGTGGTGGGCATCGTTCTGGCCGTCATGATCGTGGTCGTGATCGTAGCCTACTTCATCGGCAAGAGGAGGCAGGACAAGAAGCAACAGACCAAGGACCCTGGACTTGCTGAGACAGGGAAGTCCAACCCCGCCCTCAACATGGAGGAGGGGAAGGCCAGCAAGAGCAGCAACAGTAGTGGTGGAAGTTAAGCAGCTTCCTTTTGTGACTCAACTCAGACGCGTAGCCAGGAATTCCACCGGGAACTGGTCGGTCCAGAGTAAATTACTCGGAATAACGTTTAATGGATCCAGAATTGCTTTAAAATTTAACATACGCCAACCACAAGGTTCGCGCTTGCTTCAGTAATCCATAAAACGATTAGGTGGGTACATCTTCGTTAGAGAGTTACCCATAGATAATCCATCTATACCCTTTTTCAGGGTACTTTATCGAGACTCAGAGACACTTTGTGACCACGAAACAGCGTAGCACACAAAACCATCCATAGTTCACGTTGTGGTGTTTAGTTTCCCAGGATGAATTACTTTGTTCGTATTAAACAAATTTCATTAATTTTTCATGTTCCTTTCAAATTCTCCTCCATTGGTTACATTGCCATACAAACCGTCGATGGCTTCCAACGTTGTTTTCAGCTCCAAGCGTCAGAGAATATTTAAAATATTTTAAATTTACGATTGGCTTGAATATTGATGGGAGCATAGCGAGGGGAAAGTTTCCAGTCGGAGGTTGTTTTAGGTTTTCTTGTGAAGTGTTATAAAACATATCGCCGATGATACATTGTGATGGCTCCTTAAAAGTTTTCGTATTTCACCGTACATCACGTTCCTGATGCTACCTTGTCATGGCTACTTTACACGCCATCTGATTACTTCAAGCAAGCAAAAATTACAAAATATATTTTTAAAACTATCTGCATGAAGCTAACTATCCAATAATCTACCGTGATGAATAAAATCCTTCCTGTTCGTTGAAGTGTTCCATACTATTTTGTTTAATTATCGCTAAGTGGCAGGTCCAATGTAGAGGTTTAATATATCGTTTCACTCTTGTATCCCAAGAGTTTTACCATTAGCAACGACATCAATACATTTGCTAAGTTACTTTGCAATAATATCACGATTATGCATGTGTATAGTAGCACGGTCTATAGGAATTTATTCGTTACTATACACATTATGTAATAAACTTATCTCTATAACCAACCACTGTGTTACTCTTACCTGCATTTGGACAGCATTGCCACAACACAAGAATCAAACACCACAGAATACGTAGACAATCAGTTCAGTCTGTGTTGGGAAAGGTACAGTATGTAGATACGTTATTAGTAGGTGCTGACATTCAATCCAGTCAGCAGTGAGAACGATACGGAATCTAGATACGTTATTAATAGGTGCTGATAATCAGTTCAGTCGTTGTTGGAAATTATCTGTATCTAGATGCACTGCTAACAGTTGGCGATAATCAGTTCAGACAGTGATGAGAAAGATACAGTATCTAGATACATTAATAATAGGTACTGATAATCCATTCAGTCAGTGCTGGGAAAGACAGAGTATCTATATACTGATATCCAGTTAGGTGAATATCAGCACCTAGAATATCTAGGTGCTGATATTCAGTTAGGTCAGTGTTAGTCAAGATACAGTTTCTAGATACATTATTCAATTACTTCATTCGATTTCTGCAATGAAGGTTGTGAGGAAATACACTGCAAACCGATCTAGATACATTATTTTGCCTGATTTAATCAGCAGTTGAATAAAATCAGCTATTTTTGGTCGATCCTACTTCCTCTCTTCCTTCTGCTAGCCCCTAGTCCTCCTGTCTCAGATGGCGTTCATTTCTGTCACTGCACGTGTATGTTGAAACCCATCTATGAAACATGAACGAAGTCCATTGTGCAGATTGGCGAATAAATGTGGTTAACGTTTGGAAATCTCAACGAAATATAATCAAACGTTCAAGCCTTGATCCGCATGCGTTTGTATGGAGATGGCGGGAATCTGTTGAGAGCGGTTCAAAGTTTCTATGTTGGCAGCAGAGCATGCGTCAGAGTGGAGAGCGAGGTGAGTGATTGGTTCACAGTGGGAGTGGGACAATGCTGCGTAATGTCTCCCTGGTTGTTCAATCTCTACCATGGATGGAATAGTCAGGGAGGTGAACGCAAGTGTAACGGGTCGTGGGTTAGAGCCGTTGAGAGCTGATGGGCGGAGTTGGCTGTTGTGTCAGTTGCTGTAAGAGGATGGATGATACGGCTCTGGTGGCGCATTCTGAGGAGAAGTTGTGTTGGCTGGTATCAAAGTATCGCAGAGTGTGTGAGACGATGATGCTGCGAGTTACCTACCGTGGGTAAGAATAAAGTAATGAGATTTTCTTGAAAAGTCAATGCGAACAGAATAAGTGTCTCCCTAAGTGAAACGCTTGTATAGGAAATTCAGTAGTTCAAGTACCTAGGCTCTATTGTGGAGGAGACTGAACTGAAGGAAATTCAGGTAAAATTACAAGTGAAGAAAGGATGTAAAGTGTTAAGAGTACTGAAAAGTGTAATGAGCTGTAGGAAGTTGGGGGTAAAAGCAAAGAGAGGGATATACGACAGGGTGGTTGTCCCTACTGGGCTCTACGGAGCTTAAACTAGGAAAGTTAGAGCAGAAGAGAGAAGAAGATTGAATGATTTAAAGATAAAATGTTTGAGGAGCATGACGGGAGTAACGCTGAGTGACAGAATCATTAACGACGCTGTTTGAATCAGAACGGGGATGGTTAAGAAGTTAGAGAGCAGAGTAGATTCGCGTGTTCTAAGGTGATTCGGGTACGTGGCGAGGATGGATGATGGGAAATAGTAAGAAGGGTGATGAAGGCGGTGGTGAGTAGACGAAGGCCAGAAGGTCGACCAAAATTTGGGTATGGATAGATAACGGGCAGCATGCGTTAGAAAGGAAAGATTTAATTAAGTGTGGAGCTAGCAAGGAAGCTTGCTAGACGCTAGGAGCGAGTGGAGAATGGTTGTGAATGGATGAGTTTTGACGCTGCCCTGATGTGCTTCCCGCTCTTGGCCTCGCGTTGAGAAACGGAATGATCGTGGTTGGGGTAAGGTCGGTGACGCAGCAGGAGCAAACCAGTTTCGTTATCGGGCCCTGCTGCTGACACTGAACTCGAACCGCACTCCCGACCCGGAGTGTGTTTCGGGGTCTACCGGCTGTACCCTTCAGCGCAAAAGAGAGGAGTTATTTTGAGTGTGAGGGTATGAGAGGAGTGTAAGGTGCGCCTTGTCGTCGGCCTTCCCCCTTCCTGAACGATACGGCCTAGTGTCTGTATCTGTATTTGTAAATGTTTGTATCACTCATTCCGTGATGAAAAACTGCTGGGGAAATCATGTCACTGATGGCCCTGTGTGTTATTCATATCGATTCATACCAATGGAGAAGTAGGTTTTCAAATATTTTTGAATTCCTCAACTAATAAAGTAGTTTTGTATGTTATATGTGTTCAGCAACATTATATACCATGGGTTTATGCGGTAACCTTGTAAATAATGGAATAAAGTTCTATGCCGGAGGTATACGTGGAAAGTTTTCAACGCTTTATGAGCCTTTAATAAAAGAAAATGCTCCCTGATGTAGCCTACATGTGTCCCCAGGGCTGCACCCACAGAGGGGAGGGAGGGTGCATAACCTTCTTCACACATTCCCCATTGCAAATGAAGGAATTTTTGTTATGTTACGACGATTATATTTTGCTCGTGCGCACGCTACTTGGGTGAGTGACCCCAACTATTCATGAAATCCTGGGTGCGCTGCTGCTTGATTAGAAAATGTGAAACCAACTTTGAAATGGTCAACTCAGCTTTCAGCAATGTTCTGGTCTTGAAGCTGCTACAGCAAAGGCTCAGTATTCCTTCAGCATATCAAATTATTACATGATCCGCGGTTGAGTTGATCACTGCGTCTTCGGTTGATTAGACTACATGTAATACAAAGCTGGTCATTGTTTGGCTTTGCAGCCGGCCGCTTGATGGAGACAGAAGGTCTGCATCGCAAGCGCAAAGGAAGCCTCAATCTGAATACTCTACAGTTTTTTTGTACATTATGAGATAATTCGACTTACCAATGTTTAGTTTCATAAGAGAAGATGCAAATTCGTAAAAATCGTGAAGAAAATTAAATTTCACTCCGTTACTCAACATACCTTGATTCTACCGTCGGTTGATCTTATAACTGAGAGCGATTAAACGACCACAGTAACAAGTTAGTTCAGGGTAGATTGTGGACACTGTGGGGACCAGTTCAGGGTAGACTGTGGACACTGTGGGGATCAGTTTAGGGTAGGCTGGACACCGTGGGGACCAGTTCATGGGAGACTGTGGACGTTGTGGGGACAAGCGATCACACCAAACATCTTTCCAGCCTTCATTTAGCACATTTCCACATCACGATCCTTCTATTTTCCGACTGGGTGCTCAGTAGTTCATTTCAAAGTAATGAGACACGGCAAATTCCTTTGATCTGATAAATAAGTAGGTAACATTTTGGTTGGGCACTGTCTTCATAGGATATTTTCACTCACGCTGCTAACACAGTCCAGTGAACAATGATTCCACTGGTCATCATACAACGCATTGTATTATGCGTAACTTCTTCACTTCTCATAGACATTAATTTACCCTTAGAATTTCAAGCACAATAATAAACAGAATCATTATACATTTTGTCAAACAGTTTGAATCACATTTAACGTCAATCGAATTGCCGCAGTGGAAATCCCTAGCATGAGCCTCTTCGCTACACCATCGTGAGTCTTCCTGTATTAGTAGTGTAAAGTACAGCAAAAACCGTTTTCTAGATTCACTTTTGGGTGGGTAGGGGCGGAGGGTAGCGCAATGCTGCAACCTTTGACTCACCAGCGAAGGTGGGCGGAGCCTAACAGGCGAAGGCGGCGCGACGCGAAGAATCTGTTTTTTAGCATCCGGACAGATGGATAGCTTGTTTATGTTTATAGTTAGTAATTAGGTTACATATTTACATAAAGGTATTAGCATTTCAATGCTTGGGTATATTGTATTGCAACTTCGTTGCATGTCAGGTTGCATAAATGCCTTTCAATGTTGTGTCCTCTGAATGTTTTTTGGGGTAATGACAAACATACATTTATGAGATTTTTTTATTGATAATAACAGTTACATAACAGTTTACATGCTGTATTAAAGGTTAATACTCCACACATATTCTTCTTGCACGAATGTTGATTTCCGGACACGTTCATAAAGAGTTTTTCAACATTGGTATCATTTCTACGACGTACGCTATTGATCAATTTACACGTGGTATAGACTCAATTTGATTCTTGTTATTTTCTGTGATTGTTTTTTATCAGTACCCTTAGCACTCCGTTGTACTTACCAGCGGTAACTCCTTCTATCGTTTTCTTTGTTATCAGACATAGAGAAATCCGTATGATAAATAGGTGACTGATACAATCCTTCAATAGTATTTTCAAGATGTAAATTTCTGGTGGGTTGCGGCTGAGGACAACCCCAAGGCAAAAAGTTGAATGCGCTCCTGGAAAATTAGGTGAGATTGCTCCGACCTATTCTTTGCCTTATAACTTATTTCCCTATCATGTTTGCTATGTTTGAGTAGATGTTTCGTTATATATTTATGTCTGGATTATAATTCTATATAATCCATGTAATTCTATGGTATATTTGACTCACTCGAAGGTTGTTTGGTGGATTTTTTTTTAGCGGTGGGATGCTTGATACCAGCTTGATAATGAATATAGGCTATATTTTGTGTTTTCTATACCTTTATTTCATATGTATATAATATCTATAGGAATAGTATAGTTTATTTGTTTGGCAGTTTGCGGGTTCATGTATACATTTCTTAGGATGCTGTAGGTTCGTTACGAGATTTTGTATACTCCATAACGCATTATCCAGTTTTTAACCAGATAGATCGGTATTCCATTGACGCGATGTTCCATTAGCGTGAGTAGCTGAACGATATGGATTTATTGTAAGTTATTATATTATGTTATGTATACTCAGTAATGATCGGCTGATTTATGTTGAATTGGTATTGTTTTCGGAATTTTTAATGGTTATCTCAAACAGTTATAGAAATTTTGGCTATATTAGGTTTGCATCGTCCATATAGTACACTATTTGAGCCATAATTTGGTCGATTATTGCATCATTCTTCTTACTTTGTTATAACTCTAGAGTTTTAGTATGGGTCTTCAGTTTTGATGTTCTCTGTACAGTTTCCATCTTCGATGCAGGGTATTGGGTATTTTTATACAATTTTATGAATATTAGGACATATTACGTTTGTATCTGCAATGTAGAACATTATTACAGGAATAATTTAGTTACATGTTGTTATTTTTAGTGTTTTATCTATCTTCTCACATCCTGATACAATGTTTGACGTGCTTATTATAGATATAGAAGATCCCATTTGTTACAAGCTTGGTCTTGCTGTTAGGGTATTGTATGTTTATTGTAGGACCATTTTTCAATATTTAGGAGAAGTTAGAGAGTCCCCTAGGCAAAAACCTCGTTTTGTTTATGTTTATTTGTGTAAGTATACCGATTTACTATGATTGATACCCTAAGTGTATAACAATTTTATTGTCAATTATAGCAGCGTAGAGCACCTTATTTAGCTCTTTTTATAGTTACTATTGTTCTATGTTTTTTTCCACGATAATCGTAGGAATGTATGTGTAAGAGGTGTAAGTCCGTACTGCATCTATGTGGAACTTCGTAATTGAACCCTAGCAAGCGTATAGTTCAACGTTTTAAAAGATGATTTACTGGATGGTGGGGGGTCTTGGTGTAGAGGTGGTTTACACTCGTTGGCGGTCATTCGGACTTCGCCCAAGCTCAACGTGATTTTGAAAGTTCTTGTGAACGTCGGTCTCAAGTTCCATGGGTTTAGCAGAGAGGTTATCCGACAAACTGCTTTTCGTTGTACTGATTTACTTAAGTCATTAGCGAACAGAAGCCCAGCTTTTTATGGCCACACTCTTTGAGACTCATGTCAGCCCCATTCATGACCACTGTCCTTGTGTAAGATTCTTGGTTATGTCCAGGATGTGAATTTGCTCGAGGTAGTTCAGAGATGATGGATTAAACAGATGCAAGACACGTTCGAGGTATTGTATCGAGTCTGGATGTGACCTCTACATTTGTTATATATATAAGTGGTAGATTGCTGAGAAGAGATCTATTAAAGCATTATAGAGTTCGTTGATACGACACAGTAGGGCTTGGATTTTGTTCTGCTAGAAGCATAACATAAATTAGGTTTAGGAAGTTAATATAGATTTGAACAGGTATCGTTGTAAAAAATAATATTATTCGCATAACCTCAGTGTTAAATGTCAGATATTTTTGGCATGGCTCATATATTAGTATATGATATTGGTCATGAGCCAGAGCACGTATTATATTGGATTCGGACACTGGACTCTGGATCTGTGTCCGTTTCCATGTAGTCTTTGCGAGCTAATCTACCGGATTTGTGTAGAGTTAGTGTTAAAATTTCTTCAATAATTCTGTATACATTTCAATTATGCTACCCAATCGTATGTCTTCACAAGATGCTTTTTCCCGCATGTCTTACTTATATAAATGTTTGTGATACGTTTGGAGTTGTACTATTAGAAGTTTCTGATTAAATCAGGCTTTGTTATGAGATTGTGTTCTTATTCAAGATATCTGTCTTATTTGAGCATTCACCAGATCCACTGTAGCATTTTTCGCTACAGGTCTGTAATGCAGAGGGGCTGTAATCCTAACCCATCCTAACCTATTTTAACCTATTTTTCCCCGTTTCATACTTATATAATGTATATATTCATTGATTTAAGCTTTATTCATATCAAATCTATCCACTTGACTCTGTAGTTTATACCAATCTTTAGCAGATTG
>SDVV010041056.1:0-10475 GCA_016164225.1 Gammarus roeselii | reverse complement strand
GAAATGCGTGATACATGTCCTGCCAGGGCTTGAATTACTCGCGAAATGCGTGATACATGTCCTGCCAGGGCTTGAATTACTCGCGAAATGCGTGATACATGTCCTGCCAGGGCTTGAATTACTCGCGAAATGCGTGATACATGTCCTGCCAGGGCTTGAATTACTCGCGAAATGCGTGATACATGTCCTGCCAGGGCTTGCGTGGCGTGTGCAATGAGCCATCGATTACCAGAGTGACATATTGTCCTTGATGATAGACACGTCGATGCTGTCTCTGATGGACAACAAAATCCCTTTACATGGAAATCGTTTGAACATAAATTAATGCCAATAAATTCTGAAGAGATGTTCAAAACATTTGTGATAATTGTATATGCAATAACGACGTGAAGAAAAGGTGGTAAGATCAAATGACTGCAAGACGAATTAGTTTAACTCATTTATGTATGATATCCAGAATTTTGATCATATCAAACATATGATTTTTTTTTAATCCCCCCACTATGTACGTTGAAAATATAATTATGAACATGAATGAGCATTCGCTTATTTTACACCGCAGTTTGAGATATACATATTTAGAAATATTTATTATTTCGCAGTCGACATTGTGAAATCGGGTTCTCTAACGACTGTGCGAAACAGTTCTGCAAGACAATCGTGTTTTTCCGGGAGACTGTACGACTGTAACCAAACTTCGTCTATTTCGATGCATTAAAGATTTAAACATTTATACAACTGACCATCATCAAAGAATTGTTTTGTGGCAGTTGTTTTGGTGATAAGAATATTAAGAACACAAGAGAAGAATCCTTTACTTGCTTTCACAATTGAATGGATCGACAGTGTTCCTGACAATCTGCTGTGCACGCAACTCCAGTGTAGCGATGATACTTGAATTGTTTGTCAGAGCGCCGTTAGCAGAATCGTTATGCCAAAGGCATTACTTCTTCCCGTAATTTTGTGAACGCTCCTTGCAGAAGAAGCAGACGAAGCAAAAAAATTCCTTTACTGTCATCTAATACACAATGACTCTAAATTTACCTCTGTGTTGTTGAATTATAATTCATGGCATGATGAAAGTTTCCCTCGTATCTAGAATCTGTCATGGGCAAATACTTATTGAAAGAATACCGTTCACCGAATAAATAATACATACGTTCTCAATCTCATGATAATTTAATACGCATATACAAATACAGGGTGGGCGTCAACAATGTATACATATTAAAATTGCTGCTGCCTTCTTCGTAGATGACTTAGGAAACGGAAACATAGTAATCCCAAAGAATGACCGTCGTCAGCTGCAATACACTCCACGACTTCATGATGAGGCCTGAACATGTCTGAGAGTCAGGGAAAAGGTTGAAACCGGCGACAATTATTCTCAGCGGTAAATGCCAAATGTACTTGAATGGTATGCCAAATAATCACATCAACCAAAGTGGTGGCCCACGAGACCTGCGTTCAATGTTGTTATATAGTATTCCATTGCATTCTCCAGAGGTAGTTATGTGCTGTGGACTGAGTGCAGCGAAAACATCTGTTCCGGTCTTCTTTGAAGATGATGGAACTGCCGAAACAGTTATAATTACAATTGAGAGGTACATTGAGATGTTCAAAACAATTTTTATTCGCAGAAGAACATCAGAGCTGAGATTCCAGCCAGATGGAGCCAGGCGTTCACTTCACAAGATGCCATGGACTGCATGGTTGACCGCTCGATTATCTGGCACGGCACCCACAAACATCGCCGGAGGTTCCTTTGCTCGACTTCTTCCTCTGGGTTGCATCTAGAGCCATGCATTGAGATCACTTCTTCCTCTGAGTTGCGTCAAGGACCGTGCATTGAGATCACTTTTCCTCTGGGTTGCGTCAAGGACCATGCATTGAGATCACTTTTTCCTCTGGGTTGCGTCAAGGTCCATGCATTGAGATCACTTCTTCCTCTGGGTTGCGTCAAGACCATGCATTGAGATCACTTCTTCCTCTGGGTTGCGTCAAGACCATGCATTGAGATCACTTCTTCCTCTGGGTTGCATAAAGGACCATGCACTGAGATCACTTCTTTCTGTGGGTTGTGTCAAGAACCATACACTGAGATCACTTCTTCCTCTGGGTTGTGTCAAAGACCATGCATTGAGATCACTTCTTCATCTGGGTTGCGTCAAGGACCCTGCATTGAGATCACTTCTTCCTCTGGGTTGCGTCAAGGTCCATGCATTGAGATCACTTCTTCCTATGGGTTGCGTCAAGACCATGCATCGAGATTACTTCTTCCTCTAGGTTGCGTCAAAGACCATGCATTGAGATCACTTCTTCCTCTGGGTTGCGTCAAGGACCATGCACTGAGATCACTTCTTCCTGTGGGTTGCGTCAAGGACTATGCATTGAGATCACTTTTTCCTCTGGGTGGCGTCAAGGCCCGTTCATTGAGATCAAAGCCTGCATCTTTTGATGAACTCAGGAAAGGAGTGAGAGAAGCCATTGTCTCGATCAACAGTGAAATGCTCGGGAAAGTCGTCGCGAGTTTTGGCCGTCGTATTGAAAAGTGTATCAAAGCTGAAGAAGGTCACTTGGAGGATAACTGCATGCGAAAATAAAACCAAACATCTTTTTATTTCGAAAGAATATTATTTCAAATTTCTTTTTCATAACCGAAATAAAGTTGAAGCGATTTTAAAATGTATACATCTTCAGCGCCCACTCTGCGTAATGTATGGTTACAAAGAAATGTTGATTGATTCAACTTTGCACTCAAAATATCCATACACATCGTATGCTGTGTCGCTTTAGATAATTTTCACGGTATGCAAGAGCCAACGGTTTGAAAAATGTATGCGTGTATGTATGCAAATACAACCGTCTTCTAAAGTTACTGGAGGCGTCACGGAAGGAGAAAAGTGCTCAATCGCTCAGCCCAGTGTTTGCCAAGACTTGAACATCCAACTGCTGCACTAAAGTTTAACACTGCAGTCTTTCAAGCTAACCACTTGTTGTCAGATGAAAGGCGTAGAGTATCACTAGTCGCTCCTATATTTTATATCAAATTACAAACGTTATATTTTTCGTTTCAATAAATTAGGGCCGTCAATTAACTTTCTTTCGCTACAGTACTTACATGCACATGCACTTTAGAAATTAACATTAGGTTCCCTCTCCTGTTCAGAAGCAAACACATTCAAGTGCATAGCTTCCAGTCCATCCATTGCTGTTAAATGGACGTTCCTCTATTAACAGTCTTCCACCGTCTACTCCAGAGTGCTATTTGTTTGGTGTAGGCCTGGCGTTGACTACATGACACAGTCTCCAGGACATCCTTCAATTTGCGAGATAGGTACGGAGGCCGTCATGCTGTGAAGCAATAAACGAATATACTAGCCAGACCTATATCTATTTAACTGCGTGTGAGTGTATTTACTCCAGTGTATTTACTGTGTGTGTATTTACTCCACTCTGAAGGAAGGATTCCAGAAAACAGAAAAATCTTCTTAAATCGCGAATAAAAAGAATAAAAACAAACTAAGAGCGTCAACTGTGTATTAATCACGAAAATTTTCTGGTTGATCAACGTTTTGGAAGGTCTATTATTTATCACTTCAAACGTATTTCTTTCTGTTCGACTCACTGCAGAAACAACGATTAGACTTGCTATCCCTTGGTGATTTTGAGCATCATTATATGAAACAATTTTCCGTTCGTTTTTGATCCGTAATACACAAATACCTGTGTAAATATTAGCAATTCTGCTTGGACTGTTTTAGCAAAGGTTTTGTTTATTTAATTTTAAACTTAATAAACAGTTTGGTAATTGTAACGTATCATCTCATTGTATTACATTCGCCGCCGACGGAGCTACACAGTTAAACATTGAATTGATGCTTGTTTTATTGTTCAGATTTGCATATGGGAGAAAAATATTACGTTTGTATGTGGTCATCACATTAAACAATCAATTAAAACTGTAATATAACACCCTGCGCCTTGTTCTCATGGGAAGGGCAACTAGAATAAAAGGGCCACAGTCACGATTTTTATATTACAATTTACTAACGGGTTTAAAATTTACTAGGCAGTTTAGAGTCATTTTCTCTTGAAACCGAAAATTTGTGATGTTACCAAACGAAATACCGAAACTTCAGATCGTTGTATCTCATCAATGGGATACCGGTTAATCGTAATATTTTCACGTACTATTTTTTTAGACCAATACTATTTTTAGGTACAAATGGTATGAACCAATAAGCGTGAATGGCTGTGGATAAGTTGAAAGCTTGGAGAGCGTCAGGATTGGGAGGCGGTGTAACGTGGATGGTGTGACGGGATGGTGTGATGGGATGGTGTGACGGGGATTGTTTGACGGGGATGGCATAACGAGGATGGTGTGACGGGGATGGTGGGACGGGGGATAAATTATTGGAGATTGAGTGTGAATGGGATGGGGTTGCGTTATGTCGTATTGGGTACTTATTGTGTATATGGATGGAGTGGGTAGGAAAGTACATAAGTTTGTATTATATCGAGGCTTTACGTTGCTTGGAGTGAATGAACGAGGCCGGTCATTGGGTCAATAATTATTGGTGTCTACGGATGATACGGCATTAATGGATGGTGATGCAAATATTAGATAAATTAACAGAAGGTTCAAAGAATGAGGAGAATGAGCGTTAGGGCGGATTTAGCGCGGCTCTGAAGAGCCTCGCCGCCATTGGATTGGTTGCGGGGAGGATTTGACACCTTCGATGGCGCGTGGATAATCCAGCGAAAGCACTCCTGTCCTGTCGCAGATACCGGCCTCTAAGATCATCCTCGGCCCGGAGTGGGTTGAGAAGCTGCTCTCATGTATTTTCATGCTAAACAGCTGCATGTGTGTAAAGGTGTGCGAATAGGATATCATGCCAGTCGACCAACCCCCTTCCGGGGCTGCTGTCTGTGTATGTGCAATATGATAGACAAGAATGATTTAGTTTGATTGCACCTATTCAATGTTTCTATAGCTGACACTAAATCAATCCAACAGCCTAGTTTTATGCTCACTTTTGTGCGCGCGACAGGGGAAGGTGACGGTGTCGCCCACCCTGGCGGTGACCTCTAGCGGCTGGTCCAAGAAACTGGGACGCTCTTCCTCCCCGTAGTCTTGGGGCCCTTGCTCGTACTGGGGGTCGTAGCTGTAGTCGTAGAGGTAGTCCTCACACACCACTGCAAAAAGGAGTTATTAAATGTAATGACTATCGTAGTCGTAGTCGTAGAGATAGTTTCCGCATACAACAAGAATGATGAGGCCATAAATAGTGTTTGTGGTAGAGGTGAACTTCCTTGATAATTTCTTATCACGAAAATACATTTCATCGATCATTGTTAGCCACATGGCAAAATTACATGTGTTAATTTTCCTTCTTTACTCTTTACCTATATTCTAAGGAGTATTTGAAAATGTTAAGTAGTCGACGAAGTGGGTGCATTTGTTATCGATTGAATGCAATTAAATTCGTTGAGAACAAAGTGATCAAAGCTTTGTGTTACATAAAGAAAATCCGTCGGAGGTGCGTGGGCGTAGGCCTAGAGGTAGATCGAAGTTTGGGTGGATGGATAGCGTGAAGCAGGCGTTAGGAAAGACAGACATAGGTGTGGAGGTAGCAAAAGAACCTGCCATGGATAGGCGTGAGAGGAGAATGGTAGTTGATGAGTTTTGGCACTGTTCTGATGGGCTTTCCCTCCCACGGCATCGCGTTGAGAAACGGGATGGTCGTGGGCGAAGGGCCCAATCACTATATCGTGACAGGGGAAACCAGTTTTTACTATCAGGCCTTTCTGCTTATATTGACGTCGGACTGCGCTCCTGACCCAGACTATGGGTTGCAGGGTCACCTGGCCGGACCGTATAGCGCAAAAGGGCTAAGTTTGTTTGAGTGTGATCGAGAGGAGTGTGAGGTGCGCCTTTCTGTCGGCCACCCATTTTCCTGGGGGATTCAGCGTTGTGCCTGCATCTGCATCTGATCAGTGCGCCAGGTGGCACTCTCCAGAAGCGTCATAGTTGCTGAATCATCCAAGCTAATGCCAAATTGAGCCGATCGCACTGATGTGCAACCATGTGGTAATCTCGGAAAAAATCTTATCAAACGAAAAGTGTCTGTACGTATAGAAAACTTCCTTCTGTAACGTAAACAGAAAAAAAACATGGCAACGGTGGGACAAGGGGGTGCACAAACAAGACAGTCTTGTCAGTGTACCCTGAGTGGGACGCCATGGAATCTTATTTCTAAAGGCATTCCAGAGTACGAGCCAGAGGAGAATAATTGGTGACCTCGTTGAAGTTCAATCATAGTAGTGTTACCTACATAAATAATATCAAGCAAGAGGAATAAAATATTCATGTTTATTAAGTAATATATTTGACATTGTTAGCTCTTGAATATAGCCGGACGAAACCCTGATGTTATACTGTTGGTCTCCATGATACACTATGCGGTGTTCATTTCAAGTAAACCTTATAGCGTAATCATGGAATCATGCATTTATTATGTCTTAGCATGTGATAATGCACCGATTTTGAATTTGAAAATAAAATTGACATAACAGAGATTCAATAAATCAAAATATATAGGCGATTCCTCAATTTCTAAGTTGAACTTAACACTTTTCACGGATAACGCAACATTTTAATTAGGGGTGATAATACTTCTTAAAGAAAGAGTCTTCATTGAAGCACTCGATGGTTCATTAATTATTACAGAAGAAACAAGCATTGGAATGTATTCCTGCTAATGCATTCAAATTACGCACCAAAAGAACACACGTGGAGACAAAACAAAGTAGGAATGAAAAACGCGACATTCATTTTTGAGTTAAGTTATCGACAAAACTCGATGTTAGAGTGTAAACGTGTTATAACCACCTGTCGGTCAACATACTCGCGGGGCCTTTCCCAACCGGACATCCGCATGCATACAATGGGCCCATGGAAGAGAAAGGGCAGTTAGGAGTTAAAAGTTATTTCTAAATATCGGGATCTCCCTTCCCCAGTGGAATTCTGTCCAACCCCTCTTATATTGGGGATCATTCGTATCCCACACTGTTACACATGACCTCCAGCAAGGGATAAGTTTTTTAATAAGCTTTTTGAGGCTATATGTCTTTTTTCTTGGTCGTACCTTAAGACAGTCAACATCATATGCTGCGAACAAAGTTAGCACTCGTTCTTCCAGGTACACCAATCAACCTCCTGAAAATATCATTGTGTTACTCTCAGTTTACTCATAGTGCCTCTCGTATATCTATACCACCGCGAGTTTCAGTAGGTAGGGTAGCAGTTGGTTTTAAAGAGTTTCAATTCTACACCTGTAGCAGAAGTTGAATGTCCTTACAAGGTGATTGCTACCCGCGTTTATTCTACTGCTGCTTGCAGAGTATTATCGCACCGGTTGTTTGTCATAAAGTGACCTAAGTAGAAAAAGCTGTTCACACAATACCGCTGAGTACCATATAACACATTAATCATTATGAACTGGAACCTTTGCACGGTACACGGTTTTAGTAGAATACAAATGAACAGATTTTATAGTATTGTGCGCAATATCTATATAGTGTTACGGCTTCGGCCTCGCATATATTGAGCCTAAGTTGAGGAGCATCCACATGAGGGGCCAGTAGGACCATAGCGTCAGCTTAGCTAATTGCGTTAATACAGCAGTCTCCAATGTGACACCCAACACGGCTAAGAGATAGACGATCGTGTAGGTTGTCTACATACATATTGAATCGGAAGGGCGAGAGAAGGCCTCCCCGCCTTATTCCATTGGTTGTATCGGAACGGGTTTGATGTTGACTTTCACCATCGTATTTCGCTTTGTTGATGCTCGTAGAATATTTTAGTAATTTTACGAGATGCACAGCCCCCCTTTCTAATAGGTTTCTGGGACCGTGTCCAATGAAAAGGCTTTTTTTGGCCTGCAGAAAACCAAAGTGCATTGGCGAACCTCTACTGACAAATAAATTAATTAACATGTCTCTGACAAAAAAACAATCAACCGGCCTTCATTCATTTACTCACACTCACTAGTTGCACCCAATTTGTCGTCATGTTTCTTACAGAAGCTAAATGTCTATTTGCGGGCCTTTATACTTCTGTGTTTTTGTCCTTTATAGGTTTATATTTGGTGATTTCTCAGCGTTTCGCCACCGCACAACCGCCGCTATGCGCTAACATCATGTAAGGCAGCCACATGCCTAGTCCAGCTGGAGACCCGAAGCATTCTGCGCGAAGTTATTATTCCAAGCGCTTTCATCACAGACACCAGAACGGCATTGCAGATACACACGTACATAGAGTTCATCTAATTTATCTATGTCAGAATCTGCATGTATTTGAATCTATTATGAGGACAGAATAGTTACCTTGTTGATAAAAATGTGACAGAACATTAGTGTTTTAGCAGTGTCATAGAACTGCCAGTTAATGGATTGAGTGGCTGCATCCACTCCTGCCATCATAGGGAGCGCACGTAATGAGAGCTCTGCATAGCGAGGCAAGTGACCTGACAATGGCATGTAGTCCCCAACATAAGCCCGAGTGACATTGATGGTAATTACTGGGGCAAGAGCAAAGTGATCAAGCCATTAGTCTGATCTTCTGGTGTGAGTTAACATGAGTGTGCGTGGTTTGTGACATCAGTGCTACGGCTACAAGGCCTGTTCACTGCCCCTCTGAAGTACCTGCCTTCCACTAAAGGCTCTGCTACTTGAATGCCAGTTATGATCCCAGTAACACAACAACGATGATCGGGAATTGATCCGCTTAATGCATCTTCTCGTATTCCATTATACTCTAAGACTGCTCTCCATTATGATGAGCTTCACAAGCAAATACATGCTCTTGAACAGCGTCGACATTCCTTTCACTGACAGAGATAACCCGAGCATCTTATTGTCATGGCACTGTTCTATATGTACGTACGCTCTTATCCTATCAGGTCCTCTGCCAATCAATCCCCTTCACGGTCGTTCTCGAAGTACACCTTCATCTGAGTTTATTGGCATGATGAAAAAAATGGCAGCAGCCGTCTCTATACATTGATTAATAAAATCTTGTTTGAACTGCCATGTCTTCTGTAACTCACATATATTATTATTTGCACAAAACTTATTCACATCACTTTTTGCGCTACTGAATTCATTATAGTTCAAAGTGACCCAACTAAGATAATCGACAGATTTTTGCATGTTAGAGAGCATGGTAGTGGGTAAACGTTGAGTAGATTTCATCTTAGGACTCGCGGGCGCCTGCTGGCAAAACAGCACTAACATTAAAGGCGGAAAACTTTACGGGCAAATCCTGTTTTCACACTGTGTAGCAAACATCTTCTGTTTGCCGCCGTACCTCACTTATCATCAGCTAGGGTTAAGAGGAGTATGGATTAAAGAAATCGATATAGCGGCGTGTGGCGACACTTGACACGTACTATATCCTGAGCTGGCAAGATGTCGGACTTTGGCACCCAATTGCTACTGAAAATATTCAAATTCAAATTCGAATTCTATTATTGAAAACATAGTTCATAACATTATACAGTTACAAAAAGCATCAGTTGAAGCCTTTACTTAAGCACTCAAAGTGTTTCTCAGGCAAACTCGCTAACACTAATCATAAACTTGCAGAAATTACAATACACGTACATATAACGTATGTACGGATACAGATATTAAAGTTGCACGCTTATACCCTTTACACCAGATCGGATTAGACAACAAATTAGGTTACAATACAGGAACTGTTCCAGGTAAGACACCAATACAATGTTCAATTAGATACGGATTCACACAATACTATAGTTCAAGGCACTATGCTAGGTAAGACACTAACGAATATATTGTTCAGTAATGCACAGTTTCAAAACAGCCCAAAATTCCGCAAGGATGAGCAATGCTATAAATTTATGGGGAGAGAATTCCACACCTTAGGAAGAGTGTATGCCAAGGATCGCTCGGTTATTGCCAGTGAAAACTAGGGACTGGATTACTGCTATTACGAGTTGAATAATTGTGTTGTGGGTACGAGAATTCTGATTGACCATTCCTGTTGAAGGCTTCTATAGCCAGTGTGAAAAAGTGCAGATCTGTAATTTTTTTTTAATTATTGGATCTACTTGAGGTGCCTTCGATTTTCCCCAATTGCTGTTCAATTTAATTATACCTAATTGAAATATCGCTAACACATGCTCGATCTAACCCCCCTCCCTTCCAAAACAAAGGCACATCTCGCTCCGTTTGAAGAGTGAAACGCTTTTGCTCAGTCTTGCTGCCGAGGAAGATTGAAATTTGGAAGAAGTGGGACTGGAATGCAGCGCTTGTCTCACAAATATTAGTTTGTTTGTTAACTAATAAACAATTAGATTTCTTTCGTGTTTGGTTAAACGATATGTTGATGAACCATTGTCGTTTGTTTCAAACGTTGAAGCTATAGGTTTTCATCATATATA
>SDVV010041055.1:0-10475 GCA_016164225.1 Gammarus roeselii | reverse complement strand
GAAAATAAGATGACAGAGGGGCATCTCCTAGATATTTCAAGGTGAGATGCCAGAGGGGCATCTCCAGAATTTTTCAATGTGAGATGCCAGAGAGGCATCTTCAAAAGATTTCGATGTGAGATGCCAGAGGGGCATCTCCAAGATATTTCAAGGTGAGATGCAAGAGGGGCATCTCCAAGGGACTGTTTGATTGGTTAACCAATGCTGCTGTTATATATTTTCTAGTATGATTTATTTTCAGTCGCCTTTCTCTTTTCTTTTTCTCTCCTGACACGTAGTGAAAAAGAGAAGAAAGGAGTGAGTACCATTGGATCGACAGGGTCCTTCAATAGAAAGAGACTCACTGTTTCAACAATGAACAATATAGTCTAATCTACGCCGTACCGCAGAGTTCAGCAAAAGCTCTCCTCTTGGTGCGGGCTCGATTTTTATATATCATAAGGTGTGGGGGTGCAACGCCATTGCGGCTCGTCGGCAAGCGATGCTAAGTCGCCGGCAATTTCACCCGCATTAGTGCGTTGATCAAAATCGTACCGTACAGTTGAGCAAAGCCCTCCTCTTGGTGCGGGTTCGATTTTCGCATATCATGGGGTGTGGGGGGGGGTGAGTCGCTGTTACGGCTTATCGGCAAAGCCGCTGAATCACCGGCAGACTTCACCCGCACTAGTTCGCAATTGTTGTTTATCTTTCCTCATTTTTCTCCTTCTTTCCTCTCCCACAGGGAGGGGGGGGGGCAAACAAGTAAAAAGAAAAATGACGTCGCGTCGCCAAGATTCCTCCGTAGGAAGATATACGTTACCTCAGCAATTGATGATACCCGTCCAATCTACGCCGTATCACAGAGTTGAACAGGAGCTCTCCTCTTGGTGTGAATTCGATTTTCGTATATCATGGGGTGTGGTGGTGAATGCTGTCACCGTATCACATAAGAACAATGAAAATAAAGAGTATAAATATATGGTATCCCTCCAAGTCTTCACCGCCGTCTCGAGTTGAGCAAGCTCTCCTCTACAGCGGTGTCGATTCTCAAGATACCATAGTCCCCCATCTGCTTATGACACTCTGGGGACAGCAGATGGCCTAAAGGCTTGCGGAATGGGTGATTGCAAGTACCGTTAAGGGCTCACACCCAGTACCGGTAGCCCTGACGCGGGTTTAGGGGTGGATTTGAGTCGCCGTAACACCTCTCACCCGGCGTATTCCAGTAGGGATGATCGTTTTAAGATTTCATCAGTCTGTCTGTGCTTGCAGTGCAGTATTATCAGTCTGCCTGAACTTATAATGCAGTATTATCAGTCTATCTGTACTTGTAATGTTAATGGTAGAAAGCGTTCAGTTCCAGTATGGAGCTGAACGCTTTCCTACTACCAGCGCTTTCCTACTGGCGCTATTATTGCTACTAATAATGGATTTATTAGTAGTAATAGCTTGAATTATGAAGAGAGCCATATCATATTCCTTCCCTATATCCCTATATTTATAATTTCGACAGCTCCTGGGAAAGTCGTGTCGTTCTCACGTTAAACGAGCCATGTAACCCAGTGCTTGTCGAGCGCGTTCTTGAACACATTCACGGTTTCAGAGCTAACTACCGAGGCTGGTAAGTTGTTCCAAGCCCGCGAGATTACGATCGAGAAAACGTGCTGCGCTATAGTCGAATGTTGTGGTCCCTGTCGAAGAGGCCGACAGCCTGTCCTCGAAGCTGCAGGATGAGCTTAGTAGCACGATGCTGGATTCGTTCCAGTTTAGACGGACGAGGGACGTGTACAACGGCAATAGAATATTCTTCGTTTCGCTGAGAAAGTTACGGAAATGTAACCAAGGTTACGATTAGCTATCTTGAAACTTTCTCCGCCTGAACATCCCATTTCAAGTTTTTCGAATATTTGACGACCAAGTCTCTCTGTTGTCATCGTGTGGTTGAAGTTGTCATTACGACACCCCATGTTCATAACTGTACATTTTGCCGCATTGAAGGGCATCTGCCATGCTTCCAACAATTGGACGAGTTTTTCAAGATCTTGTTGAACCTCAACTCGGACCCTCTCCCTCCACGCTGCATGGCAAAGCTTCGTGTCGTCCGCAAATTTCTATACCTTGGACAGAAGCCCCGAATCCATGTCGTTTACATAGATGAGGAAGAGGATAGAGCCCAAGACGCTGCTCTGGTGCACCCCAGAGGTAACAGGGGCCAACTCGGAAATAGCCTGGCCGATGCTGACTCGCTGCTTGCGTCGTCCTGTTAGTCAGGCACGCAGCCAGCGAAGTACATTGCCACCGATGCCGAATTCAAAAACTTTGTGGAACAGTCTCCTATGCGGCACCTTGTCGAAGGTTTTTTGGAAGCCTATGTAGATGACATCCACTGCCTTGCGGTGGTCGTACACGTTGATCACCTCATTGAAAAAGTCCAGCATATTCGTCAGACAGCTCCTCATGCAGCGGAAGCCGTGTTGAGTGTCATGAATGAGTCCGTTGTCTTCCAGATGATCGACGAGACGATTTCATGTCAATCGCTCAACGGTTTTGCATACGATCGACGTCAAACTGATCGATCGATAGTTGCAGGGCGATTTTCGGTCACCTTTCTTGAAGATTGCCGTAACGTTAGCAACTCTCTAGTCTTCGAGAGTTTCCTTAAGAACTCTAGGGTGGTGTCCATAGCGATCAATCGATTTTTTCAATGTTCAGTCCCTCAAGTTGTTTGACAACTTCTCTCGTAAACACAAGCATGAACAGTATCTCGTTCGTAGCCGTGGCCCTCAACTGTGAACACTGCGCAGAAGAAGCTATTCAGAACACTGGCCATGTCCTCTGGTGACTTTATAAGGACACCATCTTCGTTCATTAGTGGGCCAACTGAGTCCCTAGCAATTCTACGCTCGTTGACATAACGATAGAAATCCTTTAGGTTCTCCTTGGCGTTAGCCGCTAAGTTTTTTTCTTTCGTGCGCTTAGTCTATCGGACTAGCCTAGTTACTGTCCTACACGCCAGGCGGTGCAGTTCTGCCGCCCTGCGGTGTTTTCCCACATTCGTTGCGCATTCAGTTAAACGCGACGATTCATGGCAAGTGCAACTTCGACGTTCCGCCAAGGGGGTCTAATCCTTTGAGCGGGATCAATTGTCCTCAAGGGCATACATTGGTCGCTGGCCGCGCGAACTCTCTCGTTGAGGATGCGGCAGCAAGCGTCTACCGTAACTTCTCCGAGTTGTTCGAATAAATTTAGCGCACTTAGTTGTTTTCTCATCCCTGAAAGTCTGCTCGAGCAAAATTGGGGCGGCGTATAGCTACTTGGAGAGTGGACAGGGCACTTTGATGGGGAATTCCACCGTGTTGTGGTCAGCACCTCCCAGTTAGTTGCCAACTAGGATGTTGCCGACCAAGCGCTCCTCAGTTGACATGACTAGGTCCAGTATGTTGTTCCCCTGGGTTGGTTCACGAACATTCTGGGTCATGCATTATCGGCGATAAACTCTGTTAGTTAATAGCCTGGGGCCTGTGCAGTTCAGCTCACCCAGTCAGTATAAGAGTGATTGAAGTCACAGAAGATGATAGTCTCGTGATTATTTGAGACTATTTCTTCCGGCTTCTCATAGAGCTAGGCATCTTGTTCCGCAAGGGTGTGACTGTTGCGGTACACCAATGCCAGCTCCAATGTCACATGGGCCACTTTGATTTCTGCGTTGAGTATTTTGCAAGAAACTGTGGAAAGCATTGCTCCAAGAAATGGATGCAGTATCTCCTTTATGTACAGCACGGACCCGCCCCCTCGTTTACCAAGGGTAGGTGTGTCCACGCTAAACATTTTGTAGCCTGGTAGCATTATCTCTGCTGCCAGGGTTCTACTCTGGAGATCGAGCTATGTTTCGTTTATGCCAATGACATCAAACGAGTACAGGGTTGGCAGTCCCCTCAGCTCGTCGAACTTAGAGGCATAGGAATGCGCGTTACAGAAGAAGACCTTTAGACGGTGCGTGTCTAGGTTTTCGACTTCTTCATCATTGGGGCGGTCTCGACCTGGCGGCTGTGGACCAGGTTCTTGAATATCCCTAGAATTGCCTTCTTGTGAGCCCTATAACGCATCTACCGTGCCCGCAGCTTCTTCCTCCTGGAGCGACCGATTGGTCATCGCTCCCGTGGGGTAATCTGCTGCGGGCACGGGGGTCCTCTAGATAGGGTTCCCTGCGGCCAAAACTGGTCCGTTTAAAGCACGCTGGACCCCTAACAATTGGGCATTGGATTTCTTAGCGCTTAAGTGGAGTAGTCAGCCTAGTCAAGTATTTCCTACATCATTCAAGTGTAGGCCATCTGTTAGGAAAAGATCGGGCCTCTCCCCAAAGTCATCAAACCAGGCGATGAAGAATATTCCATTGGGCCTGCAAATAGTCTCAAGAGCTCGGTTTGTATAGGTTAACTTACTATAGCCCTACAGCTCGTCATTGTCATTCGTTCGCGGTAAGATGGAAGAGATGGCCACTCGATCCGTTTTTGCCTTAAGGTTAAAAATCAGCTGCCTATGCTTGGCTAGCATGACATGACAGATTATGAGAGTCTCCCGGCTGGAAACCTCAACCTCCTCAACGGCACCTCTGATCTTCTCTAGCCTGGCACCGGGCTTACAAATAACCAGCCTCTTAGCTTTACGTCCATGAACGAATTCAACCACTTGGTGCCGGGCAATAGAGTCACCTAGGACAAGTGTCTCAGTTTTGCCGTCCAGCTCGGTGAACCTCTCGAAGAGGTTACGCGTTGGCATCACAAACGCAGGCCGGACCTCATTTTAGGAAACTATCCAGCATTGGTACCTCCTCGCTGCTTAGGCCGTGTGATCCCGATAAGATAATTATCGATCTGTCCAATCACGTCCTGTCGAGTATGGAGAAATTCCTATAGGCCTTTGGCCTGGAATTCTCTCTGCCGTTGTACCGCCCCCATTTTGTTAAGCAATTTCTACCCTTCAAAGTTGTAGTAGGTGCTCTGAGAAAACTACAACTGATACCCGAAGCCGACTTCAATGCGGTTACTGAAGCGGTTAAACAAGCCGCACAACATACGCTCTCCAAATTCAGTAAACAACACCAATCTAGCTCTATCTTTACTAAAACTGATCTCAACGTACTTAAACAGCTCGCCAAAAAAACTGACTTGATTGTTACCCGCCCAGATAAGGGCAGGGGGGTGGTTGTCATGAATAGAGCTGACTACAAGTCGAAAATGATTGAAATTCTTTCAGACAGCACTAAATTCAAAAGAATATCCGACATCTCCCAATTTAAACAGTGCCTCCGTAATGAGGCTAAAATCTATAGATTTCTGAGGAAACTTCTCAATGACAAAACCACACAGCGTATCTTGATGGTGCTGCACATGGCGTGTCATGATGGCGCTGCGCTTGGCGTGTCATGATGGTGCTGCGCATGGCGTGTCATGATGGTGCTGCTTATGGCGTGACATGATATGCAGCACATGGCAAGTTTAGGTCCCATTGTGTTATGAGAATGTTTATTGTCAGTAATTACTTTCGGTACACCCGCCAAAAATGGACAAATAATGCACTTTCAATTTGATAGTATCAAATTGAGAAAAGTGGCAGGTGTGTACCAAGATTGGCAAGAAGTGCTTTATGGGTTAGTGACTGCAATAACGAGTCGTACTCCGAAATTGGCCATTTTGCCTTCAGTTTATGATGTGGCTCGCAATGTATTGATTGACCAACGGAGTACAACAATTGAATTCACACTGATAGTTGATTGTGATCATTGAATACAACAATTGAATTCGCTGAATACGAATCATTGAACCCACCAAAGCAACCCACTCTTCAGGCGTGAGAGTCAACCTGAAATATGTAAACACATGAGAAACAAAATTCTACTGAGCACAAATGGATAAGCTATATGCTAATATAGGCAGAGTAAATGACATTACACTATATCAGGATATTTAACACGGGATGGCCATATAACTGGAATTACTAGACTAAGGCAATGTTCTATCGAGCTCACCTCCCTCCCTGCGTTCTAGTGACATTGTGATGTTTCGATTCCTTAGATAATACCGAGAGACTAAAAGATTTCCGAATCAGCTTTTCTTGCGTAATTGTACAGTATTATCCGATGAGGCTAGAAACTCTACTATACGTTACCCTCACTGGGGCTTGTTCATCCCGTCCTACGTGGCACCGCTCTCAATCTGCTTTACATCTAAGTGCTAAAATTACCCCTCACGGTGGTTGGCGCCTACTGTTATACTCGTCACCCTTAGTAAAAAAGCGCATGGCCCGTGACGTTATCGGTTAGGAGACCCAGATACGCTGACACGTCGAAATCAGGATTGACCATGTCTCTTTGTTATTTAGGAAAACTTCAGAGGTGCAAGGAAGCTTCACATAAACTAAGTTCAACCGGCCGAGACTCTAATGTGAAACACTTCAGAATGTCGTTGGAAAAATTCACGAGTGTTCTTACCGAGTAACACATACCAAGGTTGGTAGAATGCACGAGAGTTCTTACCGAGTAACATATACCAAGGTTGGTAGAATGCACGGGAGTTCTTACCGAGTAACACATACCAAGGTTGGTAGAATGCACGAGAGTTCTTACCGAGTAACATATACCAAGGTTGGTAGAATGCACAAGAGTCCTTACCGTGTAACATATACCAAGGTTGGTAGACCGAGTAACATATACCAAGGTTGTTAGACCGGGTAACATATTCCAAGGTTGGTAGATCCACCATAAATTTAACGAGGTGAAATGACCAGGTCTAAAGATTATATAACATGGGTTACCATAAACGTACAATGTAGGGAATTAATGAAGTATCGAAGCAGAGGACTGAAACAATTGCATGAGGGCATAACATTCATGTCATGGACTGCGGACGAAAAGCAAACTTAAATAAACTGGCACAACAGCAGTGATAACCATGATGAGTTCCAAATCGTAGAATGAACATCTAAAATAACACCACGAGAATTGAACCAACTAAACGCATTAGAAAGTGAAGTAACACCACGAGAATTGAACCAACTACACGCATTAGAAAGTGAAGTAACACCACGAGAATTGAACCAACTACACGCATTAGAAATGGAAGTAACACCACGAGAATTGAACCAAATACACGAAATAGAAAGTGAAATAACACCACGAAATTTGAACCAACTACACGCATTAGAAAGTGAAATAATACCACGAGAATTGAACCAAATGAGCGCATTAGAAAGTGAAGTAACACTACGAGAATTGAATCAACTAAACGCATTAGAAAGTGAAGTAACACCACGGGAATTGAATCACTTATACGTATGAAAAAGTGAAATAGCGCCACGAGAATTGAACCAAGTACACGCATTAGAAAATGAAGTAGCACCACGGGAATTGAACCAACTACGCGCATTAGAAAGTGAAGTAACACCACGAAAATTGAACCAACTACACGCATTGGAACGCGAAGTAACACCACGATAATTGAACCAATTACACGCATTAGAAAGTAAAGTAACACCACGAGAATTGAACCAAATACACGTATTGGAAAGTGAAATAACACCACGAGAATTGAACCAACTAAACGCATTAGAAAGTGAATTAACACTACGATAATTGAACCAACTACACGCATTATACAGTGAAATACCACCACGAGAATTGGACCAACTAAACGCGATATAAAGTGAAGTTATACCACGAGAATTGAACCAACTACACGCATTAAAAAGTGAATTAACACCATGGGAGTTGAACCAAATACACGTATTTGAAAGTGAAATAACACCACAAGAATTGAATCAACTACACGCATTAAAAGTGAAGTAACACCACGGGAATTGAATCAACTACACGCATTAGAAAGTGAAGTAACACTACGAGAATTGAACCAACTACACGCATTAGAGACGTGAAGTAACACAATGAGAATTGAACCAACCACACGCACTGGAACTTGAAGTAACATCATGAGAATTGAACCAACTACACGCATTAGAAAGTGAAGTAACACCTCGAGAATTGAACCAACTACACGCATTAAAAAATGAAGTAACACCGCAAGAATTGAATTAACTACTTGCATTAGAAAGTGAAGTAACACCACGAGAATTGAACCAACTACACGCACTAGAAAGTGAAGTAACACCACGGGAATTGAATCAAATATACTTATGAAAAAGTGAAATAACGCCACGACAACTGAACCAACCACCCGCATTAGAAAATGAAGTAACACCACGGGAATTGAGCCAACTACGCGTATTAGAAAGTGAAGTAACACCACAAGAATTGAACCAACTACACGCATTAGAAAGTGGAGTAACACCACGAGAACTGAACCAACTACACGCATTAGAAAGGGAAGTAACACGACAAGAATTGAACCAACTACACGCATTGAACCGCGAAGTAACATCACGAGAATTGAACCAATTACACGCATTAGAAAGTGCAGTAACACCACGAGAATTGAACCAAATACACGTATTAAAAAGTGAAGTAACAACACGAGAACTGAACCAACTACTCGCATTAGAAAGTGAAGTAACACCGAGAGAATTGAACCAACTACACGCATTGGAAACTAAAGTAACACCACGAGAATTGACCCCACTACACGCATTAGAAAGTGAAGTAACACCACGGCAATTGAACCAAATACACATATTAGAAAGTGAAATAACACCACGAGAATTGAATCAACTAAACGCGATATAAAGTGAAGTAATACCACGAGAATTGAACCAACTACAAGCATTAGAAAGTGAAGTAACACCATGGAAATTGAACCAAATACACGTATAAAAGTGAAATAACACCACGAGAATTGAACCAACTACAAACACATTAGAAAGTGAAGTAACACCACGGGAATTGAACCAACTACACGCATTAGAAAGTGAAGTAACACCACGAGAATTGAACCACTACACGTATTAGAAATTGAAGTAACACCACGAGAATTGAACCAATTACATGCATTAGAAAGCGAAGTAACACCACGAGAATTGAACCAACTAAACGCATTAGAAAGTGAAGTTACTAACATTAATTGGTCAGTTAACTTTTAGTTTCTTCTTTTTAGGTATTTTTTATTGAGAATAAAATACCTATAAAATCCGTTCGTAGTTATATATGTTAGGAATTTTCTTTAATCATAAAAGAAAAATTAAATCCAGGACTGTTTATTTCCCTTAATAACTATGACGGCGGCTTCGTTCTGGTCATCCCTCATATTGGGAACGATAATGGGGGTCTTGCTGAACTGCTGTACCTCAGCCCCTCTCGACCAGGGCCATCAAGGTGAAGGTATGATACTTTACATTTTTTCCAGTCATCATTTCCCGTCCGCAATATGCGAATTTTCTCTGCTCCCTACTATTACTCTGTTACTGACTCTCTGTTATTAAATCTATCTGTTGTTATATGTTACTGATATTGAACCGTACTGATATTGAATTTGAATTACTGAATCGCACTGCTGCTGAATCTTGGTTACTGAATCAAAGAACTACTGAATCATGGTAACTGAATCATAGTATTACTGAGTTATTCAGGTACTGAGTCCTACTTTTACTGAATCTTTGTTCATGAGTCTTAGTAGTGAAATCGTATTGAAATGTATTGTTAATTCCTGAATTCTTGCTGTTGAATCTAAATTATTCAGTCGTCTTGTTAGTGATTCTTATTTATTGAATCGTGTTGTTACGGCATAGACCAATGTTGGATTATACTGTTACTGAATAGAGGCCATTGAATCATAGTGCTACTGAATTATAGTAACCCAGTCCTACCCTGAGGAACGTGACACCCTTCTTTGGCCCAGGTCCCGTAGAGGCGTGCCCACCCACCCAGTTCATGTGCGGCAACCTGGCCTGCATCAGCCCAGCCTACCGTTGCGATGGGGACAACGACTGTGGGGACGGCACAGACGAGGAGGACTGTGAGTGGAATAGGGGAATATGTGGCTAGATGGGGCCTGGAAACACGGGGGTTTTGTGTTCGACGACCACAAAAATCCTTGTGACCCAAACAAGGTGGCCTTGAGAGGGCAATGTTTAGGACTGAAGTTAGAAATTCTAAAGAACTGAAGTAAAGACACGGATAAATTTAAAGACTAGACCACTTGACCATCTGAAGATGGCATTTCAGAAAATCGTTCGAAGTTGTTTCCCGTGTAACCAAGTAGCTGATTCGAGACCCTTGAATTTTTAGGATGCAGTAAAAAATACAATGTCTCGCAAAATTCTGGTGATTTTCTGGAAAACACGTGACGATGAAGAAGAATAGGTCACAAGGATCATGATTGTCTTTTCTTAGATGAAAAATCGACGGAATGTATTCAGAAAATGCACTCTTAAATGAACTAGTACTCAGCAATCAAGTTAATGATGTTAGGACACCACAAGGTCTCATTCAAGAACAAATCATAGCCTTGGATTTTCTTTCGTCTGAAATTTCGGTAAATAAATGTGTATAT
>SDVV010041054.1:0-10475 GCA_016164225.1 Gammarus roeselii | reverse complement strand
TATATATAAAAGATAATGACCCACAGTGGAAAAATTCAGGGAGTGAGATTTTTTATCTGAAAGATTACAGTTTAGTATTGTCAAGCCCTACATCTTCAGACCTTAAAAGCACAGTGATCTAAAGAGTATCAAACAACGACTATACACATATTGGAACTGGTTTATAGCCCAACCATCGGACGCAATGGAATTCGTAAACAACAAAAAATGAAAGCATCGTGGCTGGCCTGAACAGGAAATATGAATTTTGTAGGTAGGATAAAGAGTTCAGTTTAGCCAGGAATTCATTGACGTCAACAGATGCTGGAATAATTGCAAAAAACGTCATCAACGTATTAAAACCACGTACAATCAAAGTCTACAATCGCTGGCAGAAGTTCCTTCTCAATATACTCCATAAATATATTACTAAGTAAATGAATTCTTCGCTAAGCCGAACTCTTTGTCTGAATCAATTGTTTATAAAGTAGAAGTTGAAAACCAGCTCCCGTTCCTCGATACGTTGGTCATGAGGTTTGACAAAGCTATGAAATTTAAAGTGTACAGAAGACCAACCCATTCGAATCTTTACATTCATGCTTCCTCTGGTCACTCGGATAAAGTGAAACTAGGAGCCATGAACAGCATTTTCCACGAGCTTACAAAATCTGCGATCCTAAGTTTTTAGACGAGGAAAGTAATTTCATCACTCAAGTTTTTAAACAGTTAGGCTATGATGAGTGTTCCATTGCGGAGGCTCATAGCAAAGCCAGAAAAGTGTTTCACTCAATAGGAAAGAGGTCAAAAAATATGAAATAGTTGTTGTTCTACCCTCTGTTTGTAAGGGAAGTTCATATTAAACTTCATTTCAAGAAGATGTTAGAGTAGTATTTATTAATAATTCTTCAACTCGCCAATTCTTATGTTATCCGATCTCAAAACAAGCTGACTCTGATGCTGGTATTTATGCCATTCCTTGCCAGGATTGTCCCAAGAGATATATAGGTGAAAGTGATGATGTCCAAAGACGAATTGGTCAACATCACTACGACATCAAGACTCGCAGCCAGAAGAGCCCTCTAGTGAAGCACACTGTAGAGCATAAACATGGTATTTCCATTGAGAAGGCCATCGTTCTTAATAAAGCCAACGATGTTACACTTCGAAAATGCTTAGAATCGGTTTTCATCAAGCAACTGCCGAACATGAACGTGTGCAAGTCCAGCATTGATGTCGATAACACAACTTGTAATATCATATTTAACAACAACCCTTTCTTGTACAAAACAATTAGAAACTTGAACAGTGGTGGAGATACTCTCCGGCACCATTAGATTGTTTCGGTTTGAAATGTTGGTGTCAGTTATCTATTAGATAATTTCATGTCAACATTTTTACCGTTTGCCATGTTTACTGAATTTACTATTTTCACTCGCATACCCAATCTTAAAAAAGTCTATTGATATTTTATGCCGTCCTAATAACAATAATAATAATAATAATAATAATACTAACAATATTAATAATCTTTATTGAGGCACTCGATGATACAATAATGGTTACAACAGAAAATGAGTTCAACAGTAAAATATTTCTACCAATTCATACAAAAATGTCGTAAAAAAATAATAAAGCACACGTGGCGACAGATCAAGATTGAAATACAAGACAACAATTTTCAGATTAGGTTTGAGACAAGCGTGATTAAAATACCTTTTATGTTCCTTTCCCACATGAGTGTGTATGCAAAAAACAATGTTGGAGAGGATTAGTATAGAGCCACTTATCAGTGAACATCCTCGGGGTCGCATCTCAACCTAACAGCCACCCGCATGTGGTCAAACATTATTCCTATTAATATCGGGATCTTCTTGCACATGCAGATCTTTCTAATCTTTCTTTAAGTGGAGATAGTTCGTATCCCTCACTGTTGCGTACTGCCCCCCGAGTAGTTTTAATTTCACCTAAAACGTGTTGCACGCCCTTTTCACGTGAACACGTCTACGCTCATCTAAACGCAATTGGGACAATGTAATGGTTAGGAAGTATGTTATGACTTTATGTACATTGTACATGTAGGTTCAGTTAATTGCTTTTTGTGACTAATATAATTACTATTGGGGTAGTCCCAATGCAAGTGGCACTTATTTTGCACGTGAAGACCTTTATCCGTCAATGTCACACAGAGATCTTATCTTGACTCGCACTTCTCGGGAGATGCAGTAGGGTAATCCTTTAATCACTTTGCCGCGTTCGGTAGAAATAGCGTTGATTCATTCTGTCATGAAGTATGGTGTACCTTTAATCACTTGCCGCGTTCAGTAGGAATAGCGTTTGTTTCATTTGGACATGCAGTAGGGTGTACCTTTAATCACTTGGCGCATAGCTGGTAGAATCACCGTTAAATTATATTTTGGACATACAGTGTGGGACCTCGTATGGCTTACGGCACTCTTACGGGTTGGTTACGCAGTTGTTTAGTGCCATGACAGGCCTCTATATGTCTCGAGATGTGCTCCTCTCGTTACGAGTTGTCACGGTTTGTTAAGACGTATTGTAAACGGTACGTATAATTGTACAGGGTTATTTTGATTGGATTATTTTGCACGGTAGGGCTGCTCGATCGGTATAATACGTAGATTATGACATCTTTTTCTTTATAAGTGATGACCATAGTTCATACGTGGTATTTTAGAGCACAATCGATATTATTTGATTAAATCCACTCCCTTTTTCCCAGTTGTATGCCTATTTTATTTTCACAGTTGTCAGGGCTCATCGTTAAGAATCAAATACTTGCAGATACGTTTTACACATTTTCAATACATATATCTGTGGACAATGGATTAGGTTAAGATTATATTTATAATCATATTTTTATGATATAGATACATGGGTCTACATTGGAAAATTTTCATCATGAAAAGAACATTTGTTTCACGTTAGGGACATTTTCATCGTATTAGGAGTGGGGGTTACAGTGCTATACGTTCACGCATTTTCAATACATATTTCTGTAGACAATCAAATAAATTTCAAGTTTTTAATTTATTTATTACATAGAAGCATTTTCATATAAGGAATATTTACATACTATGAACATTTACAGGTTATAAAATGTTCAAGTTGACGTGTTTTCATCATTCACTCGAGTACATACGCTGAAAAAGGTCTCACCCGCTTACACCTCTTACATGTTAAATCCATGTTTACATTAGTTTTATCAGACAAGACACATCTTTTCCTTTTTTTAGTGACAGTAGGTTTATTTCCAGTTGATTTTTTTAGGAATGTCCGGATAGTAACGTTTGTTTTCGATAGTAACGTTTGTTTTCAATAGTAACGTTTGTTTTCAATTTTACTGCGGCAATTTTTAATTGTGCGTACAGTTTGAAGCTGGCATACTTGTGCGTGAATGTTGTGTATGGTCTCAAAGTGTGTGTAAGTTTTCTGGTTATGGATGTCTCTGTATTGTTCATGTTTGATTTTTGGCTTGTGTCTGGTAATTGACACCTTTAGCAGCTGATTTTGTGCCCTCGGACTCAAGAACATGCTGTAACGCTGTAGTTGCAAGCAAATGATCTCACGCGGGTAATCGTTGTCTGTTTCGATTTCCAGTAGTCCCAGCTGTAGTTTTCTTAGGTTCATCGTACAAGGGATGATTTTCGGGTAGTTGAAGGATTTTATGTATTCCGCCTCAATGTAGGTCACGCCTTCGAACAAGATCAGCAACGAGTCTGTGTCTGAGTAGATGAGCGAAACGATGCGCTTTTTAGTAGTCCCAGCTGTCATTTTCTTGGTTTCATCGTACAAGGGATGATTTTGGGGTAGTTGGAGAAGTCCATGTATTCAGCTATCGGAGATTACAGCATTTTCGCCTCAATAATGGCCACACCTTTGAACAAGATCAGCAACGAGTCAATGTCCGAGTAGATAAGCGAAAACGTTGTTACCATAGCGTGGTTTCAGTTTGTGTGTGTGTCATAAAAGAAGCTGTAGACTTTTGCTTTACCCTCTTTTTGGAGCTGATGAGATATATATCTAAGTCACCTTAAGTAGTCGAGTGCAATTTAAATGTGCTTAATATCTATCGCAATTTTTAATGCAAGGTAGGAGGCATTGTATTGCATTTAAATGCAAGTCATGTTGCATATATGCAATTTCTTCATCGTACAAGGGATGATTTTTGGGGGAGTGGAGAAGACCAGGTATGCAGCCAGAGGAGATTGCCGCATTTTCCACCTCAATATCGGCCATACCTTTAAACTGGAATAATATCTACTGCATTTCAATGCTACCCTTACAGTACTGCAACTTCGTTGCATGATATCTTGCATATATGCATTTCAATGCTAGTCATTCGAGTTAAATTTAGGATATTGCAAACAAAGTTTTATATGATATATTTTTTATTGATATTAGATTTCGACACACTTATATATATTAGGGAATTACATGTGTTATCATTTATACGAGAACATAACTATTCACTCCGAAAATCAACGTGAACATCGTGGCGAAACATAAGTAATGATTTTTACGACCTTCCTCTCCTGTGTTATCTTGGTCGGCGATATCAGACCCACTCAAAAGGTCCTTTATCTATGATAAGCATTATTTCTCACCTGAAGCTGTCGACTCGTAATATCGGTGAAGGATTTATCATCTGGGTGTGTTTTTTCTCTCAGATCTATTGGGTTCTAGACTAATACCCTTAGTACACATTCTAGATGAGCGGATACCTATGGGAGAAGTGTATGCAACACTTGCAAACCTATCTTTGTAACCAAAACTTTGTTTTTAGTCTTCAGCGAGCTTTTTCTCAACGCCAGTTTTTTTATTATGCCTGCATGTTTATGACTTCGAATCGTTTCAGGGTTTTTCTTACTGTTGCCAACATAACCATTCACTATATTCCTGCAGATTTCCAAAATATACATAATTCTCCTAGCATTCAAACGTTTGAGACATGATTCTCTCTCCTCATGTCTCATTACCAATAACTACCAATAATTTTGGAACAAAGTCAGATATACATTTGATTTTACGGTATAATTGTACACTTCCTATACTTGATACCTTTTCATTACCCCATTTGATAATTCGATTTCCTTCAATTTGAGCAGGTTTTTTTTCACATGATATATACTCGGTATTACTATCACTGTCACAGGTATCCATTCCACTTGAAGTATCCCACGTTTTCCCCCTATTCTCATTATATTCTATTTCGTCTAAGGCTTGGGTGTACTCCCTACATTTTACCCGATCTTTATACTTTTCACGTTTGGTTGTTACTAGCATCGCTCTTTCTTTTCTGTTCGCACCCCTGTTGAACACTGTCTGTATCATTATTTTGATACCCAGGTTCGGATTATAATGTTCTATCAATACACCCGTAGCATCCTTAGAGCTTGTGTTTTCTCGTCCAATTTTAAGAGTATTATATTCAAGATATTGCTGTACTTTGAGATGTAGCCAAAATCCGAGCGTCGATCTTGATTTGCCTAATTTTATCTCTGCACTGCAATTAACACATATCCCCGCATTATCCTTTTTGGTAAAATATTTCCATATCGAACTTGGCGACATCCTTTTACAACAAAAGCAGACCGTTATCTATTTGAGAAAAAATCTTATTGCCATTTTATTTCTACTTTAACATGAACATACGCGGTTGATATCGGCATATGGCGACACATGCCGGTTTATGCCGATACAATGTATACCGTATACACGGTTGATACCGGCATATGGCGACATATGCCGTCATATTCTAGTATAATGTAAGCGTATTCACGGTTGATGTCGGCTTATGGTGGCATAATGTAGGCGTATTCACGGTTGATGTCGGCATAATGTAGACATACACACACATACACACAGACACACATTTTTGTATGCATATACAGGATCGGTTAACATCTGTAGCATTTTTTTCCATTAGAACAACATCCCTTGCATTTGTTACAAGATATTTAATGTGGATCAGCTTCACGGTATGTTTGGTTGAAAGAACTAATCATCCTAACCTAACCTAACTTAATATATGTACGGTATTCAGTCATTGGCATATACAATGCATAACGAATATCTCCACTTGTTTGATTTTCATTTGAGACAATTTTAAATCTCTTTTACATATTATTCACACCCATCAAAAACCTAACCTAACCTAACCTAATCTGACCTTATGTATGGTACCTATTCTGACTTATGTACTGTATGCAGTGATTGATATATACATATGAACCCTCCACACGGTTCTTTATAAAACTTGCACCTAATCCTTTCTACTCTATGGTCACTCACGGTCCATATTAGGTTGCAGAGAGGGCAGATTTTCAATCCTAGACGGTTTGACTGCTACGAGTATTTCATATTCGATCTATTCTTTGCAGTTTTGATTTACACTTCTAAATTTGATCTAGTAAATTTCATTCACATCCATCAAAAACCTAACCTAGCCTGACCTTATGTATGGTACCTAACCTAATTTATGTACGGTATGCAGTTATTGATATATACATATGATCCCTCCACACGGTTCTTTATAAAACTTACACCTAATTATTTCTACTTCATGATCACTCTCGAGTCATATTAGTTAGCAGAGGACATATTTTCAATCTTAGATGGATTGAATGTTACAAGTAATTCATTTTTGTTTCAATTATCAAACAAACAGGCACAAGGTCTCACACTATGTTTTCTTATTTTCCTTCGACAGATCCTGGCACTACATCCTTTGACGACTTGCAGAGTTGATTTGCCTTTTCTTCCCTATAATTTGCATACGCTTCTCGATGACTTCGTTTCAGATGTCGCCATACATTACTTGTGGATTTATGTTTATGCAAATTTCTTTCATTCTGGCAAAGCTTACAGACCCCCATCACCCCATTACTTTCGAACAAATGACGACTCAAGCTATACCCCGTCCTCCTACAACAGAATCACAATCTTAACTTAGCAAGATCTGATCGGACTCTGATTTATATCCTACCATTCTGTCACACTGATATAACATCAACCCCGAGATAGGCTTATGGCAATGCGTGAAACATATCCATCTACCGACTCCGACAATTCGATGTTACCTCCGACTGACACGATGGTTGCAATTTCATCGCTTAACTTTTGAGTTTTAGGATATTATAAACAATTGAAGTAGGATTTACATTTTTTTATTAGTATTTATTTGTATTAGTTACAGATCTTGCTGGATTCAACAATACTTTCCATCTCATTTCTTTTTATTTGTAACAGCAGGGTTTGTACAGTCATCCATACCCATCATCACGATGTTTCAGTTTCCTTTCAAAATCCATCATATGTTCCATCATATCTCTGTGGCGAATACCGAAGGCTGTTCCGTGCCCTTGAGTCCACAAATGTAGTTCTTCTTCTTTTTGAATCTCAATTATTCCAATATTTTCAAATTCAACGTCATTTTGTTCTTTGTCAGTGAGAAATTGTTGCATACGTTCCAGATTTTCTTTGGCTCTTAGGTAAAATCCGTTTCCCACTACCTCAGCTTTAGTACAGTCATGATGATTTTCCACTTGGATCATATCAATTTCAAGGTTTGCTTTCTTATTTCCCTTGAACTTTGTTACATACGAATGTAACCCGTCGATATTAGTTACCCAAAGCCGACTTCCTTTTTTCCGTCATCCATATATGGATGTTATCTCCCACTCTTTTGATTTTTGTTTTACCCATTCTGAGATAGCTGTTATTTTCAACACTTGTCAATAGTTGTTCGATCCGACTCATATTATCTTCGGAAATTTCTTATTCCAAAACACGTAAACTAATTTTTGCCACGTGAACATTCATTCATGTCTATTTGAGGATAAGCTAATCTGCTTCACTCGCACTCAACGTAACACTGACTCCAATCTCGGCATGCAGTTAGCTTTCGTGATGCGATTGCAGGCTTTTTTTGCAAAACATTAGGCCTATCATCGCTCGCCTTGGTCATCATCTGTATATGTATGTATGTATGTTTGTGTATAGGGGTGTGTACATATGTGCATGTGTATGTTGAAGCGTATGTACGGGTACATAAGTAAAAAAAAAGGAAAACAAAATTTAAAATTTCAAAACAATTTTAAAATTCACAAATTCAGTACAATTTCAAATTTTCACGACGCCCGGACAAAGCCAAGTCTGTCTATTGAAGTGATAACTTGACTACTAAAGGAAGGTCCGTGCGTAGAAGAAAATTGAAATTTTATTGTTCTTCAAATATGAAAATTGTATTGAAATTTAGAATGTTGTTATCCTTTTTTTTACTCCTGTACACGTACATACGCTTGAACATACACGTGCACATAAGTACACACCTCTATACACGTACATACATACATATACAGATGATAACCAAGACGAGCGATGATAGGTCTAATGTTTTGCAAAAAAAAGCATGCAATCGCATTATAAAAGCTAGCTGCATGCCGAGATTGGAGTCAGTGTAGCGTTGAGTGCAAGTAAAGCAGAACAGCTCATCCTCAAATAGACATGAATGAATGTTCACGAGGCAAAAATTAGTTTAGGTGTTTTGGAAGAAGAAATTTCCGAAATGATATGAGTCGGATTGAACAACTATTGACCAGTGTTGAAAATAACAGTTATCTCAGAATGGGTAAAGCAAGAATCAGAAGAGTGGGAGATAACATCCATATATGGATGAAGGAAAAAGGAAGTCGGCTATGGGTAACTAATGTCGACGGGTTACAGTCATATGTAACAAAGTTCTAGGGAAATAAGAAAGCAAATCTCGAAATTGATATGATCCGAGTGGAAAATCACCATGACTGTAATAAAGCTGAGGTAGTGGGAAACGGATTTTACCTAAGAACCAAAGAAAATCTGGAACGTATGCAACAATTCCTCATCGATGAGGAACAGAATGACCTTGAATTTGAGAAAATTCGAAAAACTAAGTTTCAAGAAGAAGTAGAACTACATTTGTGGACTCAAGGGCACGGAACAGCCTTCGGTATTTGCAACAAAGATATGATGGAATATATGATTGATTTTGACAGGAAACTGGAACATCGTGATGATGGGTATGGATGACTGTATGAGCCCTGCTGTTACAAATCAAATGAAAAACGATAGAAGTATTGTTGAATCCAGCAAAATCTGTATATAATAATAAAACGATGTAAATCCTAAATCAATTGCTTATAATATCCTAAAACTCGAAGGTTAAGTGATGAAATTGCAACCATCGTGTCAGTCGGAAGTAACATTGAATTGTCGAAGTAGGTAGAAGAATATGTTTCACGCATTGTCATAAACCTATCTCAGGGTAAATGTTATATCTATGTGACAGAATGGTAGGATATAAATCAGAGTCCAATCAGATCTAGCTCAGTCAAGATTGTGATTCTGTTGTGGAAGGATGGGGTACAGCTTGGGTCGTAGTTTGTTCGAACGTAATGGGGTGATGGGGGTCTGTAAACTTTGCCAGAAAGAAATAAAAGTGAATAAACACAAATACACAAGTAATATACGGCGACATCTGAAGAATATAAAAATTATAGCAAAGAAAAGGCAAATCAACTGTGCAAGTCGTCAAAGGATGTAGTGCCAGGATCTATCGAAGAAAACTAAGAAAACCTAGCGTGAGACCTTGTTCCCGTTTGTATGATAATGGAAACAAATATGAATTACTTGTAACATCCAATCCATCTAAGATTGGAAATCTGTCCTCTCTGCTAACTTATATGACTCGGGAGTGACCATGAAGTAGAAAGAATCAGGTGTAAGTTCTATAAAGAACCGTGTGGAGGGTTCATATGTATATATCAATAACTGCATACCGTACATAAGTTAGGTTAGGTACCATACATAAGGTCAGGTTAGGTTAGATTAGGCTAGGTTTTTGATGGGTGTGAATGAAATTTGCTAGATTAAAATTGAAAATTTGAATCAAAACTGCAAAGGATAGATCGAATAGGAAATACTTGTAACAGTCAAACCATCTAAGATTGAAAATCTGCCCTCTCTGCTAACTAATATGGACCGGGAGTGACCATGAAGTAGAAAGAATTAGGTGTAAGTTTTATAAAGAACTGTGTGGAGGGTTCATATGTTTATATCAATAACTGCATACAGTACATAAGTTAGGTCAGGTGTCATACATAAGGTCAGGTTGGGTTAGGTTACGTTAGGTTTTTGATGGGTGTGAATAACATGTAAAAGGGATTTAGAATTGTATCAAATCAAAATCAAGCAAGTGAAGATATTCGTTATGAATTGTATATATCAATGACTGAATACCATACATAAATTAGTGTGAGGTTAGGTTAGAATAATTAGTTATTTCAACCCAACATACCGTGAAGCTGATCCACATTAAATATCTTGTAAGAAAAACAAGGGATGTTGTTCTAATGGAAAAAAATGCTACAGATGTTAACCGATCCTTTATATGCATACAAAAATGTATATATATATATATATATATGTATATTTATGTA
>SDVV010041053.1:0-10475 GCA_016164225.1 Gammarus roeselii | reverse complement strand
TTTATATTGAAACATTTACATTGTTTTCATGAGTTTCTTTCCAATGCATATTTTTTAATGGATATTTAGGTGGACAATGAGACAAGAATATTAGTATATATATATATTTTTATGAACATAAGAGCATACAAGGATTATTTACATTTATGAACATAAGAGCATACGAGGATTATTTACATTTTATGATCGTTTAGAGGATTAAACCTGCTGAGATATAGGTACTTTCATCATTAAGTTGACTACATTCGCCAAACACGGTCTCACCCGGCTTGCGTCTCTTCCATGTTAAATCCATTACTTCATCGATTTCATTAGTCAAGGCACATCGCTTCCTCTTTTTAGCGACGGGCGGCTTATTTTCAATGGATTTCTTGGGAAAGTCCGGATGCCCATAGGCAAGAGTTGTGCATGCGTCGAGATAGTAGCGTTTATTCTCAAATTTACTGAGACAGTTTTGATAGTGCGTACAGTTTGGAGTTGGCATGCTTGCGCACGAATGTTGTGTAATGTCTCAAAGTGTGTGTATATTTTCTGGTTATGTATATCTCTGTATTGTTCATGTCTGATTTTGACTTGTGTCTGGTAATTGACACCTTTAGCAGCCGATTTTGTTGCGTCTGACTCAAACATCATGCTGTAACACTTGGGTTGTAAGCAGATGATTTCACTCGGGTAGTCATCAGCTGTTTCGCTTTTCTATAGTCCTAGCTGTTCTTTCTTGGATTCATCAAACAAGGGGTGATTTTTGGGATAGTTGGAGAAGTCCATGTATTCAGCCAGGGGAGCTTTGCGCATTTCCGCTTCAATGTGGGCCACGCCTTTGAACTGGATTAGCAACGAGTCAGTGTCCGAGTAGATGAACGAGACGTTGTCACCGTAGCGTGGTTTCAGTGTGTCATAGAAGAAGCTGTAGACTTTTGCTTTTGTTTTTTCAAGCACGAAGAATCCAACTTGGAGTGGTTGAACCATTCGGATATTTTTTTGCTTGAGGATCATGATGACTGTTTCGGGACCGATGGCGTAGCAGTTTTTTAGGAGCGGGTTGTGAGCGTGTTTTCGGAACTCATTGGGGGTGCACACGACCTTTGCCTCTAGACTTCTGTTGAGCGGGTTGAAAAGCAACTTACCGTATATACTATTGGATAAAAGTTTGTACAGGGTCTTTTTAAAGGAGTTCGTAGACTCCTGACGTTTCTGGATATTTTTCATAATGAAAGTTTTGAAGACCAGTTCCTGCTTGATACGAAGAATACGATGAACCTTGGTGACTTCTAGTCCTTGCCTGAGGAGTACTTGGAGAAGTTCCAGGGCCACGAGGTAGTCAGTTCGAGGTAGATAGCTAGCAACAAGCTTACGATCTGCTCGTTTTCTGTTTTTGAGATGTTCTGAGCCAGCCAAGAGATTTTTTGTGGAGGGTGAAACATCGTACAAGGTAATCTCTTTGTGATGTAGCAGGAGTGGCAGCTCATCTGTTTTCTTGCAACTTCATCGCTGACTTGGGCATCCACACAGACAATGTACGTATACTCGCCAGAACAGTCTGTGTTTACCAAGTCGAATGCTTGAATTTCTTTCGGTGTGAGCTCGTGTATTTCGCCAATGATGAGGGGTTCGCTCAAGCAGCCATCCCAAAGACTGTTACAGTCCCATATTGCTGCTGAAGACACGGGTAATGTAGAGTCATAGTCTTTGCATCGGGGATTGTTCATCTTGTTAAGACCTTTCGTCGACGTCACGAATCCGCCTCGTATGTTTATGACAATCAAGTGAAGGAGATCGATATCTTTGACCAGTGCCAATTTCATCTTTCCTTCGTAGAGGGCGGCTTGCATTGCAAAGCCAGGGACGCTCACAAAATGGGCGGGGTCCAGGGTATGGTCGCGTGTCATGGTCTCCCTATGCTTTTGGAAGACCTCGGCCAGCAGCAGCGTGTCGATGAGCAGGTATATGATCATGTAATCACGCAACGTCTTGCAGTTTGCTGCCTCCCACAATTCGATCACTTCAGCATAATCAGAGTTCGATATTCTTTTGCCTCGAAGTTGACTGTAGAAGGCTTGTTGCGATGGGATCTCAGTTTGGTCCAGCACAGAATCCGATGTGATGGCTTCGTAGCGGAAATGCCCTTTTCGAGTGGCGAGGTCTAGAACCTTGTCACTGTATCCGAGACTTGTGAGATGGGATTTGAGGAGTGTCATATCATGCCCACTATCTTTAAGATTTTTGGCGAGACTGTCTAAACTTGAGTTGAGGAATGAGAACGAGTCGATGAACTTGACACCGTACTTACTCGTGGCATCGTTCAAGGAGACAGAGATGCTGAAAATTTTATCTGATTGTTTTGGAAAAACATTTATTTTGGAAAAGTTTTTACCATCCAATCCTCTCAGTATGAAGCGCATGTCATAGGCGGATGCATTGTGAGCAATACAAGGCATGAACCTGAGTTTCTCCGTTATTCTGAAGTTACAATTTAGGCACAATGCGGCCAAGTAGTTTCCTGTTATTACCTCTTTATTGGGGCCGAAGACCCCCTCAACGTAATGGTTATGATGACGTACACGTTGTTTACCATTTTCTCCAATTGCGTCTCCGAAGCATTCACATGTTTTGCTTTCGCAACATTTTTTCACGTCTTGTTTGGTGAGGACGGGGATGGGGAACAATGGTAGGGTTGACATGTATTCATTATAATCTAGCAACATATTCTTAACAAGATGTGTTTCCATCCCCTCGAGGGGAACTGTAGTCGAATCGACCACTTTGTGCTTTACAATTTTCCCGTCGTTATCCACAAGAGTATAGCTGTACATGCACAACTTGTGTGTGTTGACTACATGTTACCCCTCTTGGGTGGGCTCCAGCACAGATTCACAGTCATAATAACATACAACAGGGGGTTTCATTGTTGCATGCATGGCTGAGAATTGGTACATTTCCCCTTATTCAGGCATACCGATGTTTTGCAAGCCTGTAGTGGACGAACATAATTTTACGTGACCCTCTTTTTTGCTTGCGTGCATGCCTTGCATGCAGAAGGAACAATAAAAGCGATCTCTACATTTCCCATTTTTAAATGTACGCATAAATGTAGAGAAACATGGTATGAGGGCGACATGATTAGCATCTAAGATTTGCACTAAATGGATCGTGCGCTCCTCACTGGCCTATAAACTGCCTCTGTTTACACTAACCAGCCCATAACCTTTTTTCTCTTTAGTGAGTTGATATAGTCTAATGTTGACATCACAATCTCTTTCTATGTTTGGTAAATCTTCTAAAACCACTGGTGTGCTTAATGAACGTTTAGGAAAATTGAAATATGCGTTTATGTATGGGATGTATGTTAACTCTGATGCACGTCTTTTCCTTGAGAGATGTGTATTTTCAGGTAAATGGAAATGGGCAACCATGCGTGTCAGGACACAATTATTGTTTTTTGTCTTGATATTGACAATATGATACCTGCCTGGACAATTTTTGGGCCAAGGAACATAACTACCCAGTTTTTTTATCCTTTAGCTCCTGTCTTGTAGAATTTAAAGTCAACAGTGGTGACTGTATTAATGCTCCAGCCACTACCTTCTAGCTCCTGTTTTTCTAATTTATTTTGTAAATCTACCCCGAGATCCTCAATCAATTCACTTAAATCGACTGTTTTTGTCAGTTGGATCGCTTTTGTGTTTAATATCTAGTCTATAGATGCGTCCTCCATGGTTTTCCCCATTTTAACCCTCGCGGTGCACTGGAGTCTCTGGAATGTTCCTAATTTTGATTCAATATGCTTCATTGATTCCCTGCATCCTAATGTTATCAAGGATGATATGTTGGCGTGATCAGTGATTGAGATAAATGTTGATATTACGAAATGCTGGTCCAATATACTTTCAGAGGTTGATGGGTGAAATATAGCCACTCCCGACTCGACAGTAGACGCCTCAACAGTAGACGCCTCAACAGGAGATGACGGCAAGGGCGCATCCAACGCAGCTGTAGGTTGAACTCCGTGTAGATCCGGAGCAGTAGCCTCAACAGGACACGCTGCATCAGTAGACTGAGCGACGGATGGTTCAATAGTATCCTGAACTCCGGGTTATTCCGGAGCAGTAGCCTGAGCGACGGATGGTTCAACAGGATACGCTGCATTAGTAGACTGAGTAACAAGCTGTCCAACAGGACACGCTGCATCAGTAGACAATAGCAAGGGCGCATCCAACGCACTTGTAGGCTAAACTCTGCCTTGTCCCGGAAGGGTTCCACCACCGGGTTGCGAGCTCGCGGTGGGGCTTACGGTAGGGCTTGCGGTAGGGCTTACGGTAGGGCACGCGGTAGGGCTTACGGTAGGGCACGCGGTAGGGCTTACGGTAGGGCTCGCGGTAGGGCTCACGGAAGGACTTAGGGACATTGCAACGCTTGGGGCAGTCCCTGCATCCTCCAACAATGGCGCATCTGCCATATCGTCTTGATTCATCATCCATGAATAAAAACACTACATTAACAAATAACGCACGGTTAAAACAATACACAAATAGCAAAAACACCTTTAAAACAAAATAATTACATCTCGAGTGAAAATATGACCGTGACCAACAAGATCATCCCTGCAAATAAACTATCAAATAGCAAAAGACATCTTTAAAACAAATTACTTACATCTCGAGTAAAAATATGACCGTGACCAACAAGATTAACCCTGCAAATCATGCATGAGCTACGCTGTTTACTGATTTATACAACAGTGTACGATATCTTGGGAAATATAGCATTCACACAGAGCCCTTCGCTACGCTGCCAGATCCACGAACCAAAAAAACAATTCCAAACGAAACCTGTACGACACTGAAATCACCGGTCCTTGTGGGGAGGAAAGGGGTGGGTGGGTGCGGGAGTCATATAAAACTCGCCCTGCTATCTGGAAGGCTACACACACTCCTCGCTCATCACATTGTCTATACCTCCTCTGCATATAGCCTGCTCATAGCCCCGACCACAACCTCTCGTCGCCAGTGATCCATTACAGTCTCTCATCGCATCGCCTGCTTCATCATGGAAGTAAGTGTCCAGGATGACGGATCAAATTGTTTCATACAATTGCAGCCTTAAACGGTTCTCATTTGTCGAGGGAGATAATTTCGTATCGGCAACGATGTCTACATTCAAAATCATCCTAACCATGCTCTAGATGAAACTGGATGCTTCTATCCTGATTCGGCAGGAGTGTAGTAGCGCAGATGTTATGTGCAACCAAGAGGGATGTTCAGTGATGTTTTTAAACTCAAAGTCGTCTCGTCACCGATCTAGAATACTTCTTCGCCCAGACTTCATTTCCAGTTTCTTAACACAAGAAATTACAATCGTGGGAATGATACAAGATCCTTCATACTCTACCACCGAACCTCGTGGATTTAAACGCTCATGGGAACAAGCCGAAAATGAATCACGACCTGAAGCAAAATATGGAATGGTAGAATCCTCAACCAATACCTTCTACTCCGATGCTCAACATTACGAAGACAAGACGCAAGATCAAGACGGACAAAATCATTCTATTGATGTTCAAGGGCACAACGCTTCAATATTTGATGTCCCAGACAAAGGTTACAGTGGAGCGTCTGTATATACCTTTGCAACAATTCCCATAGCTTCTAAGGACATCGCAGAATACCCGAACCGTCCTTTATTTAAGTAAACTATCCCACCCAATATAATAGGAATAAAGAATTGTATTAAATGTAATATTTTTTTTCAATAAATATATTTTCAAAAATTACTTTGTATATACTATCCTTTGCAATGCATCATGCCCGACTTAGAACAAGTCAGATTCTGTACTCTGCTGGTGGCCATTTCCATAGAATCTATATTCGACTATTTGTTCTTAGTAGATAGGAAATACCAGAACCGATCTTTATTTAAGTAAATTACCCACCCAATATAATGGGAATAAAGAAGTTTATTTAATGTAATAATTTATTCAATAAATATCTTTTAAAATTACTCTGTATATACTAACCTTTGCAATGCATCATGCCCGACTTGGAACAAGTCAGATTCTGTACTCTGCTGGTGGCCATTTCCATAGTATCTATTTTCGTCTATTTGTTCTTGGTAGATAGGGTATTGAGGAACATGGGCCGTCGTTTCGACCGATGTGTGGGCCAGACTTCCATAATTTATGGCTCTACAATAAGGAACGGGCGGTTGTTGAGGGGTCCATGAGCTGCGGCAAGGCGAATGTGGGTATAACACCCCATGCCATGGTTGATGGGCTAACAATGGATACCCATACCAAGGTTGCATCTGACACGATTGAAACTGCCATTGGTGAGGATGCATCTGGAAATGATGAGGAAACCATACGTTGCGATGTTGTGGGTGAAACTTATATGCAGCGTCATCTGAAGAAGACGCTCCAATGCCCAGACTGAAAACGGAGGATAATTTTTTTTATGTTTTAAAAGAATGTTTATTGTTTAAAATAAATTTCACGAATAAAAAACTATTGTTTTTGGTATATATCAGCGTTACAACGAGGAAGGGTCGGGGTGGATGCTCTACTCGGTGACCCTACATGTTCTTCGAACAATATCAACGTTACATCTAACGATGTATCAGGGATGGTAATCTCGTCGCGGAATACGTCAGACACATCGTTCCCTATTATGGTTAAAGGAGGGTCAAAGACGCTATTCAAAATGTCATTCATGATGAAGCTATCATTCACAATGTATTCCATTTCACGTTGACTGTTGTTTAACGACAGATTATGTGGAGTTGATGATAAAGGTGGGTAGCTGACATCGTACTTTACATATAATAAATTAGGATTGGGTTCAATACCACTCAAATCGAGCATCGGAAGCTGCGGCAAATCCCCATGATGAAGTAAACTGCATTCGAAAATATCGCCGGGTTGATGAATATCGAGTGTAGAATCCCCTTCGTGTGAGTGAAGTCTATTTACTAAATCAAATGAAGTATTCTGACCATCATCATTAAGAATAGGATCGATAATCTGAGGGACGGTTTCCCACAGGAATATGATACTATCCTGATTTGGAATAATATAATTACCCCACACGTTTACAAGCATACTCCGTAGTGGCAAGTTTTCTGGATCGTTATTGGACCCCACTAGGTTCAACGGTTTACGGAAATTTAAACATTCCACTAGATCCCCCTCTGGGCAAAACGGCCCCCATGAATGATCACGACAGGTTATTGAAAATTGGGCTGGGGTTACGTGGAGAGGAATCTGTGACTATAAATTTATTTGACCTCGCATGGACCATCCGTTTTCTGAGTCATCAATTGCTTGTGCCCACACAACCTCCTGAAAACCAATTTTTATAATATATTCCAAGAAACTACGCTCTTGGAACAAAGACATTTCGTTATCTACAAATGATTCACACCTTGTTTTTTTGGGTGGTGGCGCATACCCTTCTCCATCGTCACAACGTTCGGCAGAGCTCTATTCCTACTTGCGGTCAGCAGTGGACGCTGGCCACCCTGGCACGTGCCGCTTTCGTTAGGACTCGTCGGTGCTTCCCTAATTTCGGGAGTATGTAGAGGCAGGCCACCCTGGAGAGAGTGGGTCACGGAGGTGCGACCGTTAGGGTGTAGGGTAACAGCATCTCGCGGTCGCTTCATTGACCGAGAAGGTGCCCCTGATTCCCCGCGTGACGCAATGGCCTGGTCATGTCGACAGTCAAATACGATTATACCGTCCTCTTCCTCGGATAAGGCTGGACATTCTGTTGGATGAAACAAATTGAGGCGAATTAGAATATTGATAACTAATACCCTCTCGATATAAATAAATTTTCATAAAAAAGTAGACATACATTAGTACACATTGTTAGAATTGAATAAAAAAAATCAATTCCCTTGCAAACGTGTAGATATTTCTTACAATAATGTTTTGATATATTTAACACGATAAAAGCTGCTATAATACTTACCGCTTGGTAAAGCCAATGACGCTATCTCCTGAATGCTCGGGGAGGTGGTATTCCCACACGATCCAGCCTCCAGACCATCATGATCTGGCGAATAATGTTAAGGTTATTGTATGTACAAATATCGCGAAATTGTTACTGTATGAATAAAAAAGCATGGAAGAATAACGCCCCCATTAACAAAATACGTTATAAAAAAAACGAAAATTTACCTTCTTGTCGATACAATCCCTCCCGAGTCGATATGATAAGATTTTTACAAATTTACCTTCTTGTCGACTCAGTCCATTCCGACTCGTGTTGTTCTCAGAGATGGGGTCCTCCACTTGATCTTCATCCAACATGGTTAGGAGACCTGAGAGATCGCTTATGTTAGGCAACGAGGGACCCTCGACTGCATCAGAAGCTGGGAAAAGAAATAACACAAAATTAGAATACCCCGTAAATATCCCATTCTATTATCATACTTTTCTGCAAAGGTTAAAAATCCTATCATGTTCTAATAATGTATTCATTTAATTGGTAATCTATTATCGTTGAAGAAAGAATAATCTATACTTACCGGATAAATTAGCTTGAGATGGAAGAGACCGCGCCTCTTGAATACTCTCAAGAGCTGCATAAACCTCGGAGGAAGCTATATGCAGGGAATCATCGGAAGTTGTTTGAGAACAGGCCATTATGGTGATAGAAAATTTTCTGCTTATGAGAGAAAGACAAATATAAATTTGGGGCATGTGCATACATCGATGTAAAACCGCATGTATAATTCTGATTATATCTTTGAATCTGACTAATTCGGGCTTTGTACCTAATGCTGGTGACAAAAATGTATCTCTAAACATTGTAATTTTAAAAACACTGTATGAAATCATAAAAGCGCATGTCCCATGCAAGAGAAAAAAATATTTGTGACGATTTCACAATCTTCGAAAATATCTCCTCATTATAAAAGCGCGTGTCCCATGCATGAGAAAAAATTATTTGTGACGAATTCACACTCTTCGGAAATATCTCCTCATTATAAAAGCGCGTGTCCCATGCATGAGAGAAATTTGTAACAATTCCTCGACATCTGGAAAAGTCTAACAAGACGGTAACGCAATCACTGAGAAGTTCGATTCAGAATGTAAAGAAAAATTATCACTTTTGTAAAAATGAAAGGGTGTCAAGTATAAAAAGTGAAAAATTGCATAATAAAATCAAATGTATATCTGATTTTGTTTCAAATATGTTGATAATGAAGCATGATTAATATATTTGTAATAAAAATCAAATTTATATCTGATTTTGTTTCAAATATGTTTGGTAATGTAGCATGAGAAGAGAGAATCCTGTCTCAATTGTTTGAGTGCTAGGAGAATTGGGTATTTAATGAATGGAAAATGTGGATAGTACCAAGGAGAAAATCTGAAACGATTCGATGTCTTGAAAATGTAATAGTGATTAAAAATACCGTCTAGAAAAAGCTCGCTGAAGACTATAAACAATGTTTTGGATACAAGGCTTACATTGTTATATAAATATTCCCTTCACCAAATTCATTTTTATAACACACTCTATGTCTTGTTTACATCAATGATTTTTTGCGTTACACATATGTTAGGTTAGGTCATCTGTAATGTGGATACAAATAAATAAGATGGGTTTGAAACAAGAACTATATCCAAATATTGAGATGTGAACAAAATCGGTAAAATTTTGGAATGATTCAAACAGTAAATATCATATCTATTACGAAGAACTCGTGTAAAAAAACGAATGGTCTATGAAAACAAAAACATCATGACACAATATCGAAAGTATAAACACGGTATGGAAACCCTATATAGAAGCGAGATATACTTACCTTATTGGAACAACGACTTCAAATCTAGTTACACTGATTGAACTATTGAGTATACTGTTCTCGGGAAGGGGAATGCAGCCACCTTAAATACGACTCCATGTGCGGGAATGCATGACGTCATAAGCCCTTACACATTTTAAAACATACTCTAAATATAAACACTCTGTAAATGATCATATAAAATAAGACCGTATAAACGAAGATATTTAGATTTCTTACGGGTCATCTACCAACGAATATATCTACACCACAAATTTACACATATAAGAAAAAAATACAGGATAGGTCTGCTGTGGGAACCGTCTAGATGCGATCTTAGCTGTCTCGCTAGTGGATACGGAGGTATATTGATCGAACTAATGCGGTCACATGGGTACAGTATTAGAAATAAATAGAGCTATAGTTAGAAGCAGGATACTTGCGTATGAAATTATAAAAATACCTCTATCTCAGCAGGTTTTATCTTCTAAACGATCATAAAATGTAAATAATTCTCGTATGCTCCTATGTTCATAAAATGTAAATAATCCTTGTATGCTCTTATGTTTATAAAAATATATATACTAATATTCTTGTCTCATTGTCCACCTAAATACCCATTGAAAAATATGCATTGGAAAGAAACCCATGGAAAAAATGTAAATGTACCAATGTAAATCAAATAA
>SDVV010041052.1:0-10475 GCA_016164225.1 Gammarus roeselii | reverse complement strand
ATATCGGTCTCAATGGTACTGTCAGGTAGAGCACCATTGGCAGTGTATCAGTCTCTATAATACTGTCGTGTTGAGCACCATTGACATTATATCGATCTCAATGGTACTGTCGTGTGGAGCACCATTGACATTATATCGGTCTCAATGGTACAGTCATGTTGAGCACCATTGGCAGTATATCGGTCTCAATGGTACTGTCGTGTTGAGCACCATTGACAGTATATCGGTCTTAATGGTACTGTCGTGTGGAGCACCATTGACAGTATATCGGTTTCAATGGTACTGTCGTGGGGAGCACCTTTGACAGTATATCGGTCTCAATGGTACTGTCGTGTGGAGCACCATCGATCGTATATCGGTCCCAATAGTATTGTCGTGTAGAGCACCATTGACAGCATATCGGTCTCAATGGTACTGTTGTGTGGAATCCCATTGTCAGTATATCGGTCTCAATGGTACTGTCGTGTTGAGCACCATTGACAGTAGATCGGTCTCAATGGTACTGTCGTGTGGAGCACCATTGTCATTTTATCGATCTTAGTTGTAGTGTCGTGTGGAGCACCATTGACAGTATATCGGTCTTAATTTTACTGTCGTGTGGCACTATTGATAGTATATCGGTCTCAATGGTACTGTAAGGTGGAGCACCATTGTCAGTGTATCGGTCTCAAAAATACTGTTGTGTTGAGCACCATTGACATTATATCGATCTCAATAGTACTGGTGTGTGGCGCACCATGGACATTATATCGATCTTAATGGTACTGTCGTGTGGAGCACAATAAACAGTATATCGGTCTCAATGGTACTGCCGTGTGGAGCACAATTGATCGTATATCGGTTCCAATAGCATTGTCGTGTAGAGCACCATTGACAGCATATCGGTCTCAATGCTACTGTCTTGTGCAGCACCATTGACAGTATATAGGACTCAATAGCAGTGTCATGTAAAGCACCATTGTCAGTATATCGGTATCGATGGTACTGTCGTGTGAGGGACCATTGACAGTATTTCGGTCTCAATAGTACTGTCGTTTGAAGCACAATTGACAGTATATTGGTCTCAATAGTACTGTCGTGTGGAGCACCACTGACGCTATATCGGTCTCAATGGTACTGTCGTGTTGAGCACCATGTATAGTATATCGATCCCAATGGTACTGTCGTGTATAGCACCATTGGCAGTATATCGGAATCAATTATACTGTCGTATGGTGCACCATTGCTAGTGTATCGGTCTCAATGGTACCGTCGTGTGGAGCACCATTGACAGTATATCGGTCTCAATAGCACTGTCGTGTGGAACACAATTGACAATATTTCGGTCTCAATGGTACTGTTTTGTGAAGCATCATTGACAGTATATCGGTCTCAATGGTACTGTCGTGAGGAGCATTGTTGACAGAATGTTGGTCTTAATGGTACTGTCGTGTGGAGTAATATTGACAATTTATCGGTCTCAATGGTACTGTTGAATGGAGTACCATTGACATTATATCGGTCTCAATTCTTACAGTCATGTTGAGCACCATTGACAGGATACCGGTCTCAATGGTACTGTCGTGTTGAGCACCATTGACATTATATCGGTCTCAATAGTACTGTCGTGTGGAGCACCATTGACAGTATATCGGCCTCAATGGTACTGTTGTGTGGAGCCACATAGTCAGTATATCGGTCTCAATGGTACTGTCGTGTTGAGCACCATTGACAGTATATCGGTCTCAATGGTACTGTCGTGTGGAGCACCATTGCCATTATATCAATCTTAATTGTAGTGTCGTGTGGAGCACCATTGCCATTATATCGATCTTAATTGTAGTGTCGTGTAGAGCACCATTGACAGTATATCGGTCTAAATTTTACTGTCGTGTGGCACTATTGACAGTATATCGGTCTCAATGGTACTGTCAGGTGGAGCACCATTGTCAGTGTAACGGTCTCTAAAATACTGTCGTGTTGCGCACAATTGACATTATATCGATCCCAATGGCACTGTCGTGTGGAGCACCATTGACATTATATCGGACTCTATAGCACAGTCATGTTGAGAACCATTGACATTATATCGGTTATAATGGTATCGTCGTGTGGAGCACAATTGACAGTATATCGGTCTCAATAGCACTGTCGTGTGGATCACCATTGACAGTATATCGGTCTCAATGGTACAGTCATATTGAGCACCATTGACAGTATATCGGTCTCAATGGTACTGTCGTGTTGAGCACCATTGTACGTATATCGGTCTCAATGTTATTGTCGTGCGGAACACCATTGACAGTATATCGGTTTCAATGGTACTGTCGTGTAGAGCCCCTTTGACAGTATATCGGTCTCAATGATACTGTCGTGTGGGGCACCATCGATCGTATATCGGTCCCAATAGTATTGTCGTGTAGAGCACCATTGACAGCATATCGGTCTCAATGGTACTTACGTGTGGAGCACCATTGACAGTATATCGGTCCAGATGGCACTGTCGTGTGAAGCACAATTGACAGTATATCGGTTTCAATGGTACTGTCGTGTATAGCACCATTGACAATATATCGGTCTCAATGGTACTTCTGTGTGGGGCACCATTGACAGTAGTTCGGCCTCAATGGTACTGTCATGTGGAGCACCATTGTGTGTATATCGGTCTCAATGGTACTGTCGTGTGGAGCACCATTGTCAGTATATCGGTCTCAATGGTACTGTCGTGTTGAGCACCATTGACAGTATACCGGTCTCAATGGAACTGTCGTGTGGAGCACCATTGTCATTATATCGATCTTAATTGTAGTGTCGTGTAGAGCACCATTGACAGTATATCGGTCTCAATTTTAGTGTCGTGTGGCACTATTGACAGTATATCGGTCTCAATGGTACTGTCAGGTGGAGCACCATTGTCAGTGTATCGGTTATAGTGGTACCGTCGTGTGGAGCACCATTGACAGTATATCGGTCTCAATAGCACTGTCGTGTGAATCACCATTGACAGTACATCGGTCTCAATGGTACAGTCATTTTGAGCACCATTGACAGTATATCGGTCTCAATGGTACTGTCGTGTGGAGCACCTTTGACAGTATATCGGTTTCAATGGTACTGTCGTGTGAAGCACCTTTGACAGTATATCGGTTTCAATGGTACTGTCGTGTATTGCACCATTGACAAAATATCGGTCTAAATGGTACTGCTGTGTGGAGCACCATTGACAGTAGTTTGGCCTCAATGGTACTGTCATTTGGAGCACCATTGTGTGTATATCGGTCTCAATGGTGCTGTCGTGTGGAGCACCATTGACAGTATATCGGTCTCAATGGTACTTCCGTATGGAGCACTATTGACAGTATATCGGTCTCTATAGTACTGTCCTGTGAAGCTCCATTGACAGTATATCAGTTCCAGGGCTAATGTCGTGTAGAGCCCCTTGACAGTATATCGGGCTCAATAGTACTGTCGTGTGGAGCACCATTGAAGGTATATCGGTCTCAATGGTACTAACGTGTGGAGCACCATTGACAGTATATGGGTCCAGATGGCACTGTCGTGTGGAGCACAATTGACAGTATATCGGTTTTAATGGTACTGTCGTGTATAGCACCATTGACAATATATCGGTCTCAATGGTACTGCTGTGTGGAGCACTATTGACAGTAGTTCGGCCTCAATGGTATTGTCATGTGGAGCACCATTGTGTGTATATCGGTCTCAATGGTACTGTCGTGTGGAGCACCATTGAAGGTATATCGGTCTCAATGGTACTAACGTGTGGAGCACTACTGACAGTATATCGGTCTCTATAGTACTGTCCTGTGAAGCTCCATTGACAGTATATCAGATCCAGGGCTAATGTCGTGTAGAGCACCATTGACAGTATATCGGTCTCAATAGTACTGTCGTGTGGAGCACCATTGACAGAATGCCGGTCTCAATAATACTGTCGTGTGGAGCAACATTGACAGAATATCGGTCTCAATGGTACTGTCGTTTTGAGCACCATTGACAATACATCGGTCTCAATGGTACTGTCGTGTGGAGCACCATTGACATAATATCGATCTTAATTGTATTGTCGTGTGGAGCACCATTGACAGTATATCGGTGTCAATTTTACCGTCGTGTGGCACTGTTGACAGTATATCGGTCTCAATGTTACTGTTTTGTGGAGCCCCATTGTCAGTATATCGGTCTCAATGGTACTGTCGTGAGGAGCACCATTGACGGAATATCGGTCTCAATGGTACTGTCGTGTAGAGCACCATTGACAATACATCGGTCTCAATGGTACTGCCGTGTGGAGTACCATTGACACAATATCGGTCTCAATGGTACTGTTTCGTGGAACACCATTGACAGAATACTGGTCTCAATGGTACTGTTATGTATAACACCAGTATACCGGAATCAGTGGCACTGTCGAATGGAGCCCCATTGACAGTATATCGGTTACAATGGTACCGTCGTGTGGAGCACCATTGACAGTATATCGGTCTCAATAGCACCGTCTTGTGGAGCCCCATTGACAGTATATCGGTATCAATGGTACAGTCATGTTGAGCACCATTGACAGCATATCGGTCTCAATGGTACTGTCGTGTTGAGCACCATTGACAGTATATCGGTCTCAATGGTACTTTCAGGTAGAGCACCATTGGCAGTGTATCAGTCTCTATAATACTGTCGTGTTGAGCACCACTGACTCTATATCGGTCTCAATGGTACTGTCGTGTTGAGCACCATGTATAGTATATCGGTCCCAATGGTACTGTCGTGTATAGCACCATTGGCAGTATATCGGAAGCAATTATACTGTCGTATGGTGCACCATTGCTAGTGTATCGGTCTCAATGGTACTGTCGTGTGGAGCACCATTGCCATTATATCGATCTTAATTGTAGTGTCGTGTGAAGCACCATTGACAGTATATCGGTCTCAATTTTACTGTCGTGTGGCACTATTGATAGTATATCGGTCTCAAAAATACTGTCGCGTTGAGCACCATTGACATTATATCGATCTCAGTGGTACTGGTGTGTGGCGCACTATTGACATTATATCGATCTTAAGGGTACTGTCGTGTGGAGCACAATCAACAGTATATCGGTCTCAATGGTACTGCCGTGTGGAACACAATTGATCGTATATCGGTCCCAATAGCATTGTAGTGTAGAGAACCATTGACAGCATATCGGTCTCAATGCTACTGTCTTGTAAAGCACCATTGACAGTATATAGGACTCAACAGCAGTGTCATGTAAAGCACCATTGTCAGTATATCGGTATCGATGGTACTGTCGTGTGAGGGACCATTGACAGTATATCGGTCTCAATAGTACTGTCGTTTGAAGCACAATTGACAGTATATTGGTCTCAATGGTACTGTCGTGTGGAGCACCACTGACTCTATATCGGTCTCAATGGTACTGTCGTGTTGAGCACCATGTATAGTATATCGGTCCCAATGGTACTGTCGTGTATAGCACCATTGGCAGTATATCGGAATCAATTATACTGTCGTATGGTGCACCATCGCTAGTGTATCGGTCTCAATGGTACCGTCGTGTGGGGCACCATTGACTGTATATCGGTCTCAATAGCACTGTCGTGTGGAGCCCCATTGATTGTATATCGCTCTCAATGTTACTGTCGTGTGGGGCCCCATTGACAGTATATCGGTCTCAATGGTACTGTCGTGTGGAACACAATTGACAGTATTTCGGTCTCAATGGTACTGTTTTGTGAAGCATCATTGACAGTATTTCGGTCTCAATGGTACTGTCGTGAGGAGCATTGTTGACAGAATGTCGGTCTTAATGGTACTGTCGTGTGGAGTACCATTGACAATATATCGGTCTCAATGGTACTGTCGAATGGAGTACCATTGACATTATATCGGTCTCAATTCTCACAGTCATGTTGAGCACCATTGACAGTATATCGGCCTCAATGGTACTGTCGTGTTGAGCACCATTGATATTATATCGGTCTCAATAGTACTGTCGTGTGGAGCACCATTGACAGTATATCAGCCTCAATGGTACTGTTGTGTGGAGCCCCATTGTCAGTATATCGGTCTCAATGGAAATGTCGTGTTGAGCACCATTCACAGTATATCGGTCTCAATAGTACTGTCGTTTGGAGCACCATGCACAGTATATCGTCCTCAATGGTACTGTTGTGTGGAGCCCCATTGTCAGTATATCGGTCTCAATGGTACTGTCGTGTTGAGCACCATTGACAGTATATTGGCCTCAATGGTACTGTAGTGTGGAGCCCCATTGTCAGTATATCGGTTATAATGGTACCGTCGTGTGGAGCACCATGGACAGTATATCGGTCTCAATAGCACTGTCGTGTGGATCACCATTGACTGTCGATGTTTTCTTCTAAGAATTTGCCTGATTATATTTCAAGTAAACGATTGTGGTTTTCTTAGTTTTTATTCTCAATCAAGGGTCTAAAAAGAAGTATCAGTTGAGTTCTTTTCGCAGTTACGATGAGTAAAAGCTATCAATAATAATCAGTAGTCAAAATATGTAGAGGCAAGATTGGTGAGTTCCTGGTTCGGGTATAATATCGCACGGAGGGGTTCTCTATAGTAGCTGAACCTGGTCTGAGCTCTCAGCAACAAGTAGAGCTTATATACTAAGGATCTAGGCCAGAACACCTTGGGGTGTTTTTGGAAAGCAAAGGGACCGCACTTATCCTGGAAGGAAAGGACCGTTCTCCGGAGGTCAATGGAACTGTGAACATGTGGCGACCAGGCCGGGCAAAGGCTCTATATTAGGAGTCCAATGTCGGAGCACACAATTACATAGGATATTTTAGCACCTAAAGTAACAGCTTGAACTAAAGGAGGAAAACTGCAGGCATAGTCATCTTTGGTCGGTTCCTTGTTGGATTTTCAAATCCTCATATATTACTAGGTTTATGTAGGAGCGGGCCGTGGGTAAATGATCATATGAACAGTTATGGAGTATGAAAATTACCAAGGGCTAGACCGTAGGTCGGCGCTGTCTCGACTCGAGGTGAAACTAAAGAGAAACTGAAGTTGATATAATTTCTTCAAAACCACTCCCCTAACCTTAATTAATTATACAGCATTAATTAATTGAAAAAACAACTAAATATAAACGTGGCTACTTAATTGAAAAAGCACACTAAATAGAAACGTTCTTCTTGCTTCTTCTTGTTTCTTCGCCTGGGACAAGTGGGGTAGTTGTCCTCCGTAGAAGACTGCAGCTGCGTTTTCTTCGGTGCATGAAGTGAAAAACGGTGCTGGGTTTTCTCGGGCTGACCGTAGTAGGCCGGGTCGGTCCATGGACTGGCGAAAAGGATTCGCGGGCTGACGGTGATGGTTAGCCGTGATTAGAGATGCTCTCCCGTACGTGAGAAACAAGAGAAATACACTATCATTAATCACTGAATACATTAATAGTTAGTAGCAATCGTTTTGTGATTTAGTGGCATTCCAGTGCGTTCCTTGTTGAAATTCTGAGTATTAATTCTCAGCAGAGTGAGGGATGACTACGTTAAGACAAATGCCATTCTACAAAAGGTTGGGAGAGTAAGCATACTCTAAATTAATTATTCAGGTGTAACGCGGAAGCGCTGGATATAGTTCCTGTACAGGTGCAGGGGAAGGATATGTTGGGTTATCCGTGTTGGTACCTGTATCCGCATTATACTGTTTATGAAAGCTCAAAGGTGAGTTGTGCAGTCGTGTTTTCAGTTGAACCGTTTCATGTCTGGCTACATCTCGTATATGATCACCTTTTTTTTGTAAGCTTTCTCTGAATTTTAATAAGACTTCTCGATTAGGTAAAGATATTTTTTTATTTCGTAAGCTATCCTTAACGCCGTGAAATCTTCCTTGAAGAGAGTTTAAACGGGACTCTCGTGATATAGTCTCAGTGTGTCTTTTGCGATATAACCATTTGATGAGCAAAAAGGCAATGCAGAGGGAATTAATTACCACAATTATGGTTATAATAGTCTGGGCGGCGATAGCTATTTGATCTAGCTGTAGTCCATGATAATTGAAGTCGATGGTAAAAGGGTCATCTAAGTTTACTTCGTTAATCAGCTCTCGAAGACTGGAATGAACTATACTAGATTTGTTTACGTCAATGATTGGAAGGTTAGTGGGTTCCATGATGAAAGCAAATGAGTTGTTTGGCTCGGTGATTTCTATAGTTACCATCTGTTTGGCGGGCCAAAGCAAGTCATCAGTCTGCACGTCACAAGCTAAAGGGAGTTTATGCAGGCCAATGAGGGTGTCTCTTGCCTGATGGGACGGGCAATCCATAGTTACTTTGGTGGATTCTGAAAAGTAGATTATTCTATGCTGGTCCGTCTCAACCATGAAAGTATTTGTAGAACCTGTTTTGCGGTAGTTACAGATTTGTAACGTAGCAGTTACGTTTTGTTGAAAAGCTTCCCATTCGCAAGTAGATTTCGGGTGTGATATATGGGTTCTAATTCTAGAAGAATATGGTGCGTGGTTAAGATAGAATACAGATTATTTTTGTTGGTGATGAGGTAAGTATTGTTACTTCTGAGTATCACATTTTGTAATTCAGGGATGACAAGTGAAGTCTCATCTATCTTTAAGGGGTGCGCTATTAAGGTAAAAGCTTCGTAAGAAGTCGTAAACGTCAAGAGTATTACCATCAGGTATTTATGATGAGATACCTTCTGAATTTTCAGGATCCTAATGACGTGATCTAGATGATATCGAGATATTTTGAGGGGAAATTCTAACGTTGGGAAATATTGGCGACCTTCAATACCAATATTATTTAGTGATTTTAGGTCAATTAATTCGGGGGTTAAAATTCCTTCTTCTAGTAATGAAACGATAATCTCGCTTGATCTGAACGTTGATCGAATCTCAGTCAAGCTGGCTACTGGTTGATCTAAATTCCATTGTATAGCTTGGTGGAGGTCTGCTGTTTCTATAGTACCAGCTAATTTCTCAAGTACTTTCTTAACAGCTTCAAAAGAATCAGACACGTTTTTGGAAAGCGTGTCTAAGCGTTCGTTAGTTAATTTAATTAGCTTATGGTTTTGTTGTATGTTGCGGTTTAAGGTGTCAATATTTCCTAGATTATTAATATAAAATATCTTAGAGACCAAGTAATTTCCTAAGAATCCTAATCCAAATCCAATAACTAATGGGTTTCGGGGTTGACATCTTCCTGTTAGTAAAGGTCTAACTTCGGACAGATAGGTTATCAGGGATGAAGCTTTAATGGGATTAGTACTATTTTGTATATCCAAAGAAACATTTGATTGATTTTTGTTGCTAACGTTATCTCTAAGTTGAGTTATTCCTGACTTTTTCAACATTGTCCAGATTATTGTAGCTTGATCCCGGAATGAGTAGTATTTGGTCCATAATTCTGAACCTCGACCATCACAGAACAGGAGGTCGAAAATTATATGAAGAGTGCTTAAATATTCCGTTTCTAACCTGACCAAAAGATATCCATATCGATTAAGTTGATTTCTAGTTGCACCAACTAATTTAGTGTTTGCCAAAGCAATCCCGATCTGCGTGGCTGCGTCTAAATCAGACGAGTATCTAGAACAGGAGGCATTAATAAATGCTAAATTTACTCGGGATAAAAGGAACGCACCTGGAATGTAGGCATATCCGGGCCAAGGGATGACAGTGGCAGGGGTGCTTGCTACTGCAGATTGGGGTACATTCTCCCGAAATGCAGGTCCTGCTTGTGCCAGGGCGACAAGGGTTACGGCACTTAGAAGTATGCCGACACATTCCATGGTAGATATTAGTGCATCTGTAACATATACATTAAAGGTTAGTTCCTTACATACATGGATAACTTGTGGAGTTAGTTCAATACATTGATCGACATTTCAAGAAACAATAATTCCTAATACATAGTTGTTAGTAAGTTTAACGATTTCAAAAGAACAATAGGAATGGTTACTTAAAATATACAAAGAATAATAAGGTATACAAAGAAAAAGGTAAGGCTGGGGCAGCTAGACAGTGCAGAGCAGGTGCCTGGTAGCGTGTGTTGGGAAGCTGCCGCGTTTACAAGTGTTTACAAGTGTAGGAAGACAACAACAGGCCTATTGGCCCAAATTAGGTTGCCTTTTGGTAGCAAGAGTGTTAGTTCTGGAGTAGAACGACTAAGAGGCCTATTGGCCCAAACTAGGTTGCCTTATGGTGGCGAGAGAATTAGTTTTGAAGTAGAACGTCAAAGAGATCTTCATGTGCCATTTCTAATTTCTTTATAACAACAGGAAATAGAACGGTTTAGCTATTTATCGGCGATTTATGTAGAACTTGTCGAGCCGCGACTTAAACGTTTCGATTGTATTGCTGTTTACAACCTCCGCTGGAAGTTTGTTCCATTCTTCGACAACTCTATATGTGAAGAAATTGCGCGTGATGTCGAGTGAGAAACGTTTCCCAACGATTTTGTATCCATTGTTCCTAGTCACTCCGT
>SDVV010041051.1:0-10475 GCA_016164225.1 Gammarus roeselii | reverse complement strand
TGGGATTCTGTTGTGGAAGGATGGGTTATAGCTTGAGTCCTCGATTGTTCGAAAGAAATGGGGTGATGGGGGCTTGTAAGCTGTGTCAGAAATAAATAAAATTGAATAAACATAAATCGACGAGTAACGTGTGGAGACATTTGAAACGCTGTCATCGTAAAGAGTTTGGAAAAATTATTGGAATGAAGAAAAAGGATCAACTGTGCAATTCGTCAAGGAATTAAGTGTCAGGAGATAATGAAGAAAAATGTGCGGTAATAATGTATCTGGCAGTGTATGGTAACCCTTATGCGGAATGTGTGTGTGTGTGTGTGTGTAAATGCTGACATTTTACCGACAACAACCGTGAATATGTCTACATTATACCAGCATATGCCGGTATAAGCGGGTTCAAACCGTGATTATAGCTACATTATACCGGCATATGCCGGCATATGCCGGCATTTGGCGGTATATGGCGGAATCAAACCGTGATGAAATGCATGAAAAAATCTCGAAATCAATGACTGAATACCGTACATAAGTTAGGTTATGTTAGGTTTTTGATGATTTACTAGATCAGAAATGGATGTGTGTAACAAACAGCAAAGGAATGATCAAAATCTAGAGATAAGTGGAATTAGGTTAGGTTGCGGAGTTATGGTAACCCTTTTGCACAAAATGTATGTAAATGCCGGATACATGAGGCAATGAAGTGACGCTAACGATCATTCATGTATAAAATTGGACTCATATCTGTAGTCATTCAGATAGCAGTCCGCTTTCAGGGAAGAAAGATGTCGCCCAGTCCGATATGGAAGAATTTGACTAGAAATGAGGACACAGGGGTATGTGTTATTTGCAATGCGGAGATAAAATTAAGCAAATCAAGATCGACGTTCGGGTTTTGGCAACATCTGAAAGGACAGCATTATCTTGAATATGATACTCTTAAAAATGGGGGAAAAAATATAAACTCTAAGGATGCATTGGGTTCATTGAAAGAAAATAATAATCCTGACTTGGGATTCCAATCTAATGTTACAGACGATGTTCAACAGGATGCGAGCGTAAAAGAAAGTATGGTGCCAGTATCAAACAAACGTGAAACGTTTAAAGATTGGGTGAAGTGGGGGGAGTATACCCAAACCTTGGCTGAAATTAAAAAAATGAAAATAAGGGGGAAACGTGGGATACTTTCAGTGGAATGGATATCGGTGACAGTGATATCGAGGATATGCCATGTGAAGAAAAATCTACAAACGTTGAAGGAAACCGAGATATTAAATGGGGTAATGAAAGGGTGACAGGTATAAGAAGTGAAAAATTGCATAATAAAATCAAATGTATATCTGATTTTGTTTCAAAATTACTGGAAATGAAACACGAGGAGAGAGAATCATATCTCAAGAGTTTGAGTGCTCGGAGACTTATGTATATTTCGGAAATCTGCGGGAATATAATTAATGGAAATGTGGGCAATAGCAAGAAAAAACTTGAAACGATTCGATGTCAAAACATGTAACAGTAATTAAAAAATTAGCGTCCATGAAAAGCTCGCTGAAGACTAATAACAAAGTTTTGGTTACAAGGATAGGATTGCAAGTGTTGCATACACTTCTCCCAAACGTCGACATTTATCTAAAATGTGTACTAAGGGCGTTAGTCTAGAACGCCAATAGATCAGAGGAAAAACCAAACCCAGATGATAAATCCTACACCGATAGGACGAGTTGACAGCTGCAGGTGAGGAAAAAATATACGTCATTGATAAAGAAGCCACAGACTGTCACTGGTATCAAGGATCAAGATAACACAAGAGAGCAAGGTCGAAGTCATTATTTATGCTTCGTCAAGATGCTCACATCGAATTTTTTGGTGTGTAAATGATATATTTTCGTAAAATTATATCCCATGTATATTTATGTATATGTATAAATTGTGTCAAAATCTATTTTCAATAAAAAATAATGTATCTAATAAATCTTTGTTTGCATTATCCTAAATTTAACTCGATTGATCTAGCGTTGAAAATGCACTAAACGCCTCTTGCCTCACGTTTAAAATGTGATAGATATTAAGCCAATAGAAGTTGTACACAGCATTCTAAGCAATCGTAGGTAAATATATCTTCTTAGGTGAAGAGTAGCCAACCATAAATGATCTATGACCCCACCATTCAGTAAATCGTCTCCTAAATGATACAGTATACATTTGCAGGGTATCAATGACGAAAAAATCCACAAAGATGCAATACGGACTTGCACCTCTTAAACATACATTCCTCCAAAATATCTGTCATTTAACTTTGAGATCATGAGAAAAACGCTATTTGTTACTACGATACCATTCAAATCTATAACAAATTTCTAGACCTATTCCAGTCACGTATAATACTTCAAACATATCTTGCATCTGATTCACAAGCTAATGAGGTCACATGGGTACAGTATTGGGAATAAATGGAGTTATAGTTAGAAATAGGATTCATGCGTATAAAATGATGAAATCACGTCAACATGAACATGTTAGAACCTGTAAATGATCATAGCCTATATTCAACGTCAAGCATCTCACCGCTAAAAACTCCATCAAAACATCCTCTGAAAATGAGTCAAATAAAGCAGAACAAACTAAGCTCTCCTAATAAAAAAAAAACTATTTCCTGCATAACTACATCGAATACCCTATTAAATTAGGTTTGAGTAGTAAAAACTTCTATTCAAATGAGACATTCATTAACAAACAAAGTAATATATACACCTACCGTGCGAAATATTCCAATCGTATACAGAATCGAAAAGACCTAATAACATACATCTCTATAATCCGTACGTAAGCAATCGTAAATAAAAGCAAAAAGATACCGAAAGACAACTGAATTCCCTAAGATGTTCTTATCTCGAGATAAGATCATTGTGTGACCGCGCGTCAAGAGATAAAATCGCTCATTAGCATTTGCGGTTTGGACACCGGCTGAGTCCGGTCGATCCCTTCTGTCTTCCCCACCCGTCACGGCCAGTCTCTATGTATAGTAAGCAAGTCACTTGACCAGAATAGAAGAAAATAAACATATAACTACAATTTCCGAGAAATACAGCGAGTAAGTAAGACATTCTAAAAATAATATACATCCTAACAAATACATCGGCCGAGTCATAAAGAACATGCGTTCCTGTTATCTCTACGTATCATCAGTAACTAACTTGATCAAATGTGTCATAACATAAAACTACAATGTCCGAGAAATACAGTGCCTGAGTCACCAACAAACAACAAACATCCTAACCAGTACATTCGATAAAAGGTTCAAAGATCTAGTCATCCTATATCTAATTCCTTCACAAATAACATATATCCTAATTATCGCCAAATCTAATTCCTTCACAAAATCATACATCCTAATTATCACCAATTTATTTCCTTCACTAAAAGCATATTCGGTCTAGTCACAAAAAAAACTCCGTGACCTAAATAGAAACAGAGCACTCGAGGAGCGATCTAACAAATGCATTAGCCGGGTCACAAAAAAAACTGCGGTCTTGGTATCTCTACGTAACATCAGAAACTAACTTCTTCAATTTGTCTTAACATATAACTTCAATATCCGAGAAATACAGCGGCTGAGTCACTAACAAAATAACAAACATCCTAATCAATACATTCGATAAAAGGTTCAAAGATCTAGCCATCCTACATCTAATTCCTTCACAAATCATACATAGAGTCACTAATTATAGCCAAATCTAATTCCTTCACAAAACCATACATCCATTAATTATCATCAATCTAATTCCTTCACTAAAAGCATACATCCTAAATCCAGGGCGTTCTTACACAACATATTTCCAGGGCGACTTTCGGTGCTATATATTTTTGGGCGTTCTTATCGACATATATTTTTGGGCGTTCTTGTCGACATTTTTTCCCTGGGCCGTCTTGTAGACACTTTTTCCCTGGGCCGTCTTGTAGACACTTTTTCCCTGGGCTGTCTTGTAGACATACTAACTACTGCTGCATCCCGCTGCATAAGTTTGATTTGAACAGGTCACAAGACGTCCTGCTGTAGTCTGCTGCATAAGTTTGATTTGAACAGGTTAAATGACGTCATGCTGCAGTCTGCTGCATATGTTTGATTTGAAAAGATTACATGACGTCATGCTGCAGTCGGCTGCATAAGTTTGATTTTAACAGGTTACAAGACGTCATGCAGTAGTCTGCCGCATAAATTTGATTCGAGCAGGTTACATGACGTCATGCTGCAGTCTGCTGCATAAATTCGATTTGAACAGGTTACATGACGGCATGCTGCAGTCTGCTGCATAAGTTTGATTTGAACAGGTTATATGACGTCATGTTGCAGTCTGCTGCATAAGTTTGATTTGAACAGGTTACATGACGTCATCCTACAGTCAACTGCTTATGTTTGATTTGAACAGGTTATTTGACGTCATGCTGCAGTCCTCTGCATAAGTTTGATTTGAACATGCCACAAGACGTCCTGCTGCAGTCTGCTGCATACATTTGATTTTAACATGTTACATGACGTCATGCTGCAGTCTGCTGCTTAAGTTTGATATGAACAGTTTACAAGACGTCATGCTGCAGTCGGCTGCATAAATTTGATTTGAACAGGTTACATGACGGCATACTGCAGTCTGCTGCATAAGTTTGATTTGAACAAGCCACAAGACGTCCTGCTGTAGTCTGCTGCATAAATTTTATTTGAACAGGTTACATCACGTCATGCTGCAGTCTGCTGCATAAGTTTGATTTGAACAGGTTACATGACGTCATGCTGCGGCTTGCTGCATAAGTTTGATTTGAACATGCCACATGACGTCCTGCTGAAGTCTGCTGCATAAGTTTGATTTGAATAGTTCACATGCCGTCTTGCTGCAGTCTGCTGCATATGTCTGATTCGAAAGGATTACATGACGTCATGCTGCAGTCTGCTGCATAAATTTGATTTTAACAGGTTACATGACGTCATGCTGCAGTCTTCTGCTTAAGTTTGATATGAACAGTTTACAAGACGTCATGCTGCAGTCTGCTGCATAAAATTGATTTGAACAGGTTACATGACGTCATGCTGTAGTCAGCTGCATAAGTTTGATTCAAACAGGTTACATGACGTCATGTTGCAGTCTGCTGCATAGGTTTGACTTGAACAAGTTACATACGTCATGCCACAGTTTGCTGCATAAGTTTGATTTGAATAGGTTACATGACGTCATGTTGCAGTCTGCTGCACAGGTTTGACTTGAACAAGTTAAATGACGTCATGCAGCAGTCCGCTGCATAAGTTTGATTTGAACAGGTTACATGACGTCAGGCCGCAGTCTGATTCACACGTTTGGTTTGAACAGGTTACACGACGTCATGCTGCAGTCTGCTGCATAAGTTTGATTTGAAGCGGTTACATGACGTCATGCTGCAGTCTGCTACATAAGTTTGATTTGAACAGGTTACATGAAGTCATGCTGCAGTCTGCTGCATAAGTTTGATTTGAACAGGTTCCATGACGTCATGCTGCAGTCTGCTGCACAAGTGTGACTTTAGCAGGTTACATGACGTCATGCTGCAGTCTGCTGCATAAGTTTGATCTGAACAGGTTTCATGACGTCATGCTGCAGTCTACGGCATAAGTTTGAGTTAAACAGGATCCATGACGTCATGCTGCTGTCTGCTGCATGAGTTTGATTTGAACAGGTTACATGACGCCATGCTGCAGTCTGCTGCATAAGTTTGATTTGAACAGGTTACATGACGTCCAGCTGCAGTCTGCTGCACAAGTCCGACTTGAATAGGTTAAATGACGACATGCTGCCGTCTGCTGCTTATGTTTGATTTGAACAGGTTACATGACGCCATGCTGCATTCTGCTGCATAAGTTTGATTTGAACAGGATGCATGACGTCAAGCTGCAGTCCGCTGCATAAATTTGATTTGAACATGTTACATGACGCCATGCTTCCGTCTGCTGCATAAGTTTGACTTGATTAGGTTACATACGTCATGCTGCAGTCTGATGCATCAGTTTGATTTGAGCAGGTTACATGACGTCATGCTGCTGTCTGCTGCATAAGTTTGATTTGAACGTGTAACATAACGTCTTGCTACAGTCTGCCGCAGAAGTTTGATTTGAACAGGTTACATGACGTCATACTTCAGTCTGCTGCATAAGTTTGATTTGAACAGGTTACATGATGTCATGCTGCAGTCTGCTGCATAAGTTTGACTCGATAAGGTTACATGACGTTATGCTGCAGTCTGCTGCATAAGTTAGATTTGAACAGGTACCATGACGTCATGCTGCAGTCTGCTGCATAAAATTGATTTGAACAGGTTACATGACGTCATGCTGCAGTCTGCTACATAAGTTTGACTTGAATAGGATACATGACGTCATGCTGCAGTATACAGCATATGTTTGATTTGATTAGGTTACATGACGGCATGCTGCAGTCTGCTGCATAAGTTGGATTTGAACAGGTTACATGACGTCATGTTCCAGTCTGCTGCACAAGTTTGACTTGAACAGGTTACATGACGTCATGCTGCAGTCTGCAGCATACGTTCGATATGAACAGGTACATGACGTCATGCTGCAGTAAGCTGCATAATTTTGATTTGAACAGGTTTCGTAACGTCACGCTGCAGTCTGCGGCAGAAGTTTGATATGAACAGGTTCCATGACGTCATGCTGCAGTCTGCTGCATATGTTTGATTTGAACAGGTTACATGACGCCATGCTTCCGTCTGCTGCATAAGTTTGACTTGAACAGGTTACTTGCCTTCATGCTGCAGTCTGCTGCATGAGTTTGACTTGAACAGGTTAAAGTTACTTTAGTTGCTCACCGACTTTGATGTCAAAGGAGTGCCTTTCAAATTAATATCATTCGTTTATTTAGTAACTTGACTGATCGCAATATTCAAGCGCTCATTAATCGTTGCAGCTTGAATTAGAATTGTAGAGTAATTCACGATTCTGATGTTTGTGTCCATTGCATACAGCATTGACCGAACAAGATTCTGGTGTAAGATTGTAGTAGGAATACGCTTTCAAATTAAACTGAAGATTAAATAACAAACATATCAAAGAAATATATGTGTGTTATGGTGAATATATCGATTTCAGATCGCATTGAATTAAGTTTTATGTAAAATGATTATTCCACGTTATTTAAAAAAAAAAAACTTTGACGTAATATCAATCACACGGCAAACAATCATTATTGAACGAACGATAGTAGTGTAAAGTGAATCCAAAGTTGCTCTGGAAATAAGTGAATCCAAAGATGCCCTGGAAATAAGTGAGTCCAAAGTTGCCCTGGAAAAAAGTGAGTCCAAACGTGCCCTCGAAATCCTATATTCCAAAACGGCCCCGGGAATACTTACTGCATATATGCTTTTATGAAGGAATTAGATTGGCGATAATTAGTGACTCCACGTATGCTTTGTGAAGGGATTAGATTGGCGAAAATTAGGGACTACGTATATGCTTTTTGTGAAGGAATTAGATGGGTTTTAATTAGGGAGTACATATATGCTTTTGTGAAGGAATTAGATGGGTCTTAATATGTGACTCCATGTATGCTTTGTGAAGGAATTAGATAGGCGATAATTAGGGACTCCATATATGCTCTGTGAAGGAATTAGATATGGGATGACTAGATCTTTGAACCTTTTATCGATTGTATTTGTTAGGATGTATGTTATTTGTTAATGTGTCCGACTTAGTCGCTGTATATCTCGGACATTGTAGTTTTATGTTAAGCCAAATTGATCTTATGGTCAAATTAGTTACTGATGATACATAGAGATACCAGGAACGCAAGTTTTTTATGAGTCCGCCGATGTATTTGTTAGGATGTACATTAATTTTGTTAATGTGTCCGACTTAGTCGCTGTATATCTCGGACATTGTAGTTTTATGTTAAGCCAAAATGATCTTATGGTCAAGTTAGTTACTGATGATAAATAGAGATACCAGGAACGGAAGTTTTTTATGAACCGGCCGATGTATTTGTTAGGATGTATATTATTTGTTAGTGTGTCTGACTTAGTCGCTCTATATCTCGGACAATGTAGTTATATGTTTATTTTCTTCCATTCCTGCCAAATGAGTTACTTACGGTACATAGTGACTGCCAGTGACGGGTGGGGAAGCGGGGAGGGGTTGACCGGAGTCTGGCGGTGTCCAAACCGCAAATGTTAATTAGCTTGATGGTGTTTATATGTCAACTGTCACACAATGATCATATCTCGAGATATATGGTTCTCTTGGAGAATTGTTTTTATTACGATATCTTTCAGATTCCTTTCGGTATCTGATAGATTTTATTTACGATTGCTTACGTACGGATTATATAAATGTATGTTTTTAGATCTTGTCAACGTTATATATATGATTGTATTGAAATATTTCGCACGGTATGATATATATTACTTTGTTGGTTATTGAATGACTCATTTGAATAGAAATTTTATACTGCTCAAACCTGAATTGTTAGGATATTCGATATAGTTATGCAAGAGATTTGGGCATATATTAGGAGAGCATAGCAAGTTGTGCTTTATTTTACTCATTTTTCGGAGGTTGTTTGGTGGAGTTTTTAGCGGTGAGATGCTTGATGCCAGCTTGATGTTATAGGCTATAAAGATTTACAGGTTACAACATGTTCAGGTTGACGTGCTTTCATATTTTTTCGCGCAAAAGTGTTCTCGTGTAGTAGAAGTTCTGTGGGTTATCGATACGACTGCAATCCTAATTGTCTTCGTATTTGTTTCACGTATTCTTTCACATGAGTATTTTACTATTTTGCTACCCTTAGCTGCTGGTCTGAGGCCTCGGACATGCAAGCATCATACTGTATCACGTTGGTTGCAAGCAAATGATCTCACTCGGGTATTCGTTGGTCGTTTCGCTTTTTCATTAGTCCCAGCAGTTATTTATTTGTTTCATCGTACAAATGATTTTTTGTTGGGCTTCTTGGAGAAGTCCATGTATTCAGACAGAGACGATTACCGCATTTCCCGAGTCAATGTCGGGGTTAACCTTTAAACTGGAGACTCATACCAGGCTCACTATTGGTTATTTCCAGGATGTGACTTTGCTTGATGTTGTGCAGAGACGATGGGTGAATCAGATGCAAGATATGTCTGAAGTATTATATGTGACTGGAATAGGTCTAGAAATTTGTTTTAGATTTGAATGGTATCGTAGTAAAAAATAGCGTTATTATCATGATCTTAGAGTTGAATGTCAAATATTTTGTAGAGATGTATGTTTAAGAGGTGCAAGTCCATTATGCATCTTTATGGAATTTTCGTTATTGATCCCCTGCAAATGTATACTTTAACATTTAGAAGACGATTTACTGAATGGAGGGGTCCTAGACCATTTATGGTTTGACTACCCTTCACCTAATGAGATATATTTATTTACGATTGCTGAGGGAGCTCTATACAACTTCAATTAGCTTAATATTTATCCCATTTTCAACGTAAGGCAAGAGGCGTTTTAGTGCATTTCAATGCTAGTTCAATCGAGTTGAATTTAGGATATCGCAAACAAAGATTTATTAGATATTTTATTTTTATTGATTAGAGATTTTGACAGAATTATATATACATGAATATACATGGGATATCATTTTACGAAAACATAACTTTTTCCACACCAAAAATTCGATGTGAGCATCTTCGCGAAACAAAAATAATGTCTTCGACCTCGCTCTCTTGTGTTATCTTGATCCTTGGTACCATTGACAGTCTGTGGGATCTTTATCAATGACGTTTATTTATTGCTCACCTGAAGCTGTCAACTCGTCTTATCGGTGTAGGATTTATCATCAGGGTATGGTTTTTTCTCTGATCTATTGGTATTCGAGACTAACGCCCTTAGTACACATTTTAGATAAACGAGGACCTTTTGAAGAAGTGTATGCAATACTTGTAATCCTAGCCTTGTATCCAAAACTTTATTTATAGTCTTCAGAGAGCTTTTTATGGACGGTATTTTTAATCAATATTACATGTTTGTGACATCGAATCGTTTCATATTTTCTTCTTGATATTATCCACATTTTCATTCATTATATTCCCCCAGATATCCGAAATATACCCTATTCTTCTTGCACTCAAACGTTTATGACAGGATTCTCTCTTCTCATGCTTCATTACCAACATATTTGTAACCAAAGTCAGATATAAATTTTATTTTATTATTCAGTTTTACACTTCTTATACATGTCACCATGTCATTACCCCATTTGATAATTTGGTTTCCTTCAATTTTAGAAAAAAAAATCTTCACACATTTCAATATCACTGTCACTGATATCCATTGCACTGAAAGTATCCCACGTTTCCCCTTATTTTCATTATTTTCATTTTCGGTTATGGCTTGGGTCTTTCTCCCACCATATCGATTCAGCCATTTTCACCCAATCTTCATACCATCTTAGCTTGAGTGTTAGTGGCACCATACT
>SDVV010041050.1:0-10475 GCA_016164225.1 Gammarus roeselii | reverse complement strand
TATATAGGCACACAATCTGCTAAAGATTGTTAAAACTACAGAGACAAGTGGATAGATTACATACATAACATAAGTATGACAACAGGGAAAAACAAAATTTTGGTTAGATTAGGTAAGGATGAGCTAGGTTTACGGCGATCTTCACAAACCTTCAGTGGAAAATGCTACAGTGGATATTGTGAATGCTCAAATAAAACAGATTTTCTGAATCGGAGCACAATCTCATGATAAAGCCTGAATTAATAAAAAATTTCTAAGTGTACAACTGCAAACGTATCACAAACATTTATAAAAGTAGGACATGCGGGAATAAGCATCTAGTAAAGACATGCGAGCGGATAACATAATTGAGATGTATTTTAAATTAGTGAAGAAATGTCAACATTAACTCTACTCAAATCCGGTAGATTAGCTCTCCAAGACTACATAGAAGCGGACCCAAATCCGGTGTCGAGAGGTAACACATATCTAAATTTCAGATTGTTATATCCGAAAAAGCGTATTTGAAACCCAACATTCCATGAAATTAGGCTAATTTATATCTAATACATATATATTCCTATGATAAATATCGCAAAATACAACAACAACTATAAAAAGTAGCTAAATAAGATCTCTACTCTACCCTAACCGACAATGATTACCTGTTATATACGGTGTTTCCTACCCAAACCAGATGATAAATCATACTCCAATATTCCACGTGATCTGGTTCATGGCTAAGATCGTATCCTAATAACATAATAGCCGTACCAAAAATATCTGCCATTTAACACTGAGTTAATGCGATTAGTGTTATTTTACAACGATACCTGTTCAAATCTGTTACAAATTCCTATACCTAACTCATGCTATGCATCCAGTAGGACAAAATCAAAGCCCACTGTATCATAACAACGAATTCTACAATGCTTTACTAGGTCACTTCTCAGCAATTTACCACTGATATATACCAAATTTAGAGGTAACACCCAGTCATGGTACAATACCTCAGACAAACATACTATGCATATGTTTAACGCATCGTCTCTGAAAAACGTCGAGCAAAGTCACATCCTGGACATAACCAAGAATCTTGACACAGATACAGTGGTCATGAATGATGCTGACATGAGTTTCAAAGAGTGTGGCTGTAAAAAGCTAGGCTTCTGTTCACTGATGACTTAAGTAAACCATTACAACGATGAGCAGCTTCTCGCATAACCTCTCTAACAAATACATGGAACTTAAGATCGACGTCCACAAGAACAAACATAATTCACGTTGAATATGGATTAACACCAAATAACCTCTAGAGAGTGTAAACCACCTCTACACCAGGACCGCTCCATCCAGGAAATCGTCTTCTAATACGTTACACTGTACACTTGCTAGGGATCAATGACGAAATTCCACAAAGATGCAGTACGGACTCACACCTCATAAACATACATTCCTATGATTATCGGGGAAAAAACATACAACAACAAGAAAATAACTATGAAATTGTCTAATAAGATTCTCTATTCTGCTCTAATTTACATCAAAAATTTCATACATTATGGTATCCATTTTAGTAAATTGGTGTACTTACACAAATAGGCAAAAACACAACGAGCTAGAGGAATCTCTAACTCCTAAACATTGATTTGATTTTGATTTGAGCCTCATTTCCACCTGAGCCTCAACGTGAGTCATGATATGGCTCAACCGTAGGCCCCGTAGGGCCCGATGATCATTGATTCCAGTAGGCTCGCACGCCTAAGTGTAAAAGGAAGAAACAAAACAACATTTTTAACGTTAGAAAAATGTGAAAATTCAAGCAATGTCAGACGCACGCTGGTGCGCAAAAGAAAAACGCTTACTCGAAACGGACCTCCGCTACCAATCCTTTAGAACTTAAGGAGTAATATGTACGCACCCTAGTGCGTACAGGTAGCATCGTCGAGATAAGCACAAGGTCAGTGGCTACAAGGGCAAATTCAACTCAGACAGCAACGAAATACAATATTTACAGCTACGAAGTTTAGTTGTATAAATACAATTCATTCATTTAGTTGAGATAAAGACTCGGATGAAACGGAACGAATCCTCGCCTCCAACCCCTCAGAACTTCATGAGTAATATGTCCATATGCCAGTGCGCAGATAGTATCGTAGGAATTGGTACAAGGTTCACGGCTACACGGACAAAGTCAGCTCAGACAGCAACGCAACACAATGATTACAGCTACGCGGTCTATTTGATTCTAAGTACAATTCATTTATTTAGGCAAGATAAAGACTCAGTTTAAACGAATCCATGCCTCCAACCACTCAGAACTCAATGAATAACATGCACGCGCGACAGTGCGTACAGGCAGCATCGTCGAAATTGGTACAAGGTCCGCGGCTTCACGGATAAGATAGACTCCAACCGCAACGTGTCACAAGGTTTTATAGCTGCGCAGTCCAGGTCAACCCCAGAAACTGCATATGGTCCGTGCAAGCGCGAGCGAGCACAGGCTGAAGAAAAAATACTCATTCACAAAATCACTAACACGAACTCCCGCACTAATACAGTAGCGTTAAAATATTGTGGATCGTGAAAAATAAAGTAAGAGCAGGTTCGTCATGGGGAGAGAAACTGCTCAGATTATTTATTTCGCACTGATTGTCTAAGGGGATAGGGCGGGGGGCATTGGTTCCTTGGGTCGCAAACGAGCGCGATGAATCCCGGAGGAAAACCCATGTCCCCTGGGTCTTCCCGAGCTCCCCGAGTCCCCCGAGACCCCTCGCCTCAACTCATCTCGGCTTGTCTCGAATAATTTCGGCAGGTTTCGGCTCGTCGCAACCAACTCGACTCGCCTCAACATATTTCGACTGATCTCGACGCACCTCGACCAGCCTCGACGCGGCTAGCCCCCTCTGCGGTAGTGATCGTGTGGAGTGTAATAACAAAAATTTTCACTCAAACATTTGAGGGTGGGATTGGGATGGCAGAGGTGTCTCGGGTCCCGAAAGAGCCCGACGAGTCCCGGAGGGTTACCCATGTTCCCCGGGTCCCAGAACTCCCAAAATCCCATCGTCTCAGCTGGTCTTGGCTTGTCTCGAATCATTTCGGACAGTCTTGGCTCGTCGCGACCAACTCGACTCGCCTAGACATGTTTCGACTGATCTCGAGGCACCTCGACCAGCCTTGACGCGACCCTCGCCCTCACCAGCAATCCGCGGACTCTAATGGTTAATTGTTCTGCCCAAGCATCTTACATATATACATTTTTCTGTGTATGGGTTTTACAGCGCTGGAGAAGGGAGGAGAGGTTCCAGGATTCAGAGGAGCCTCTAAAAGGTCCCACAGTTTCTCAAAAGGGTCCTAAAGGGTCTCAAGGGTGTCCCAAAAGGCCCCAAAACGGTCCAATTGGATCATCCCAAATCCATCTGGTCTCCTAAGTCCCCCGGGTTCTCGAAACGCCGGGTCCCCGCGTCCCGCGGGTCCCACGAAAACTTCCCCCCCCTGGGTCACATCGTCTCAACCAACCTCGATACATATAATAATAATAACCAATGCAAAATTTATCTACTGGAAAAAAGGGCAGAGAAAAATAATAGAGCTCAAGCAAGAAGAAATAATAGAATACTAAAATAAAGTGTTAATGATCTACAAAATGAATAATCATCCATTCACCCTATTCGTAAACATTGAAGAATGGTCCTAGAATAAACATACACTAAAGTAACACGACCGAATTTGTAACAAATGGGATCTTCAACATACATTATAACTACGTCAAACATTGTACCAGGTTGTAAGAAGATATATAAAACACTAAAAATAAACAACATGTAATTAATTATATCTGAAATATTATTCTACATTGCAGATACAAACGTAATATATCATAGTATTCTGATTTTGTATAAAATACCCAGTACCCTGCATCGAAGATGTAAACTGTACAGAGAATATACAAAACTCAAGGACACTAAAACTCTCTAGTTATAACAGAGCGGGAAGATAAATTCTCTACCAAACCCAAAACAACGTTAAAAACCGTGACGAACAAGAAAAAGCATGTAAGCAACCAAACAACTGACTTGAATTAGATACCAAGACATGCGAGCAACATACAATGAAACCTATAGTAATTGGTGTGGAATACTTCTACACGAACACGCTATAGTAGCTATGTACAAAATCTGATGAAAATTACTCTCCAACTAAGTCAAAAACAGGGTTAAAATACCATTTCTTCAACTAAAGTAAACACGGCCTAATCGTAACAGAATGTCCTATGTACATATAAAATACCAAATTAATGCAATAACCGACCAATTATACATGAAATAGTATGCTAAATGGAAGATGCAAACCTAAAATATCCTAAAAATCCTATAACTATATTAGATAACAATTCAAAATTCCAAAAAAAATACAAAATCAACATAAATCAACCGAACATTACAAAGTATACATAACACAATAAAATGGGGTAGATTGAATTTCTTAACGAAACTGCTGTATCAACTCAAAATACAAACATCTACCCGTCAACTACCAGACTGATAAACCACACTATTCCTATATATATTATATACATATGAAATTAATAGATCGAAAACACAAACATTACCTAAATTCAATATCAAGCATCCAACCAACTTCCGAAGGAGACAATTATACTCTTGGGTGATTCTCCTCAAGGAATGTTTCAGTCACCTGTTATTTATGTATCTATTCCCCTTCATCGGATAGCTCACAACATAGAAAAACGGATGAAGTAGTTACTGCAGGAGTAAGTACAACGGAGCGCCGAGGGTACTGATAAAAACAATAGCAGAAAATAACAATAAACTAATTGAATCTATGCCACGTGAAAATTGATCAATATCGAACGACGTCGAAATGATACCATGATTGAAAAAAAAATCATCATGAAAGTGTCCGGAAAGTGTTGGCTTTTCAATCTATAATACTTCATATAAATTATTATTTCACTGTCAGATTTAATATCGATAGAAAATAACCTTATAAATGTATGTTTGTCAATATCCTAAGCATCCAGAGTACAAGCATTGAAAATGCATATATGCAACATGACATGCAACGAAGTTGCAATACAGTATGCTCAGTATTGAAATGCGAGTAACAAAGGTAGTGTAAACGTTCTATTTATATAACCTATTAACATTTAAAAACTAATATATATTAACATACCTTATGAATAATCCGAAAGCTGTCCGTCCATCCGTCAGAATGAGTCACCCGTTAACCACCCGCCTGACTCCGGTCGCTCGTTCCCCTTCCCCCCCCCCCGCCTCCCCTTCCGCTCGCCCCGCACCTTTGCGTCACCCGTTAGGCTCCGCCCACACCGCCTGACTCGGCCAACATGGCCGCTGACTCATGGTTGCATGCGTTGCGCAGCTGACTTTCGTCCTACCCTGCCCCACCCAAAAGGGACTCTAGAATGCCGTTCTCGCGGTACTTTACTTTCTTTCGAAGGGTGTAACCTTGGTTTTAGTGGCAAAAAGATTTCATGTCTAAAAAGTTTGGTGGGGTGGGGCAGTTGATGTTTAGCAGGTAGGCCATGGTGGTGTTTCTTATTGGTATGATTTTTTTGTGTGCAATTTTTGCTTCGACCACACAGTCCCTATATTGAACGAATCCGGTGATGAACTCATCAACTTGCGTCTTCGGAAGGTTCTCAATGGAAAACAAGACTGAACTCAAAGAGAACGTTGGGTGTGATATGATTGTGCATGATTTTTGGCATATTCTGGTCTTAAAGAGAACAGTGTCGCTTTGAAGTTTGTATTTACTTTAATAGTGAAACTGTCGTTGCCGCTTGTAGTGATGCTTGTTATTGGACGGCCAGTAATAGAGCCTTTTCTCGATGAGTGTATGGACAATATCCGGTCTGTCCTTGGGGTCGAATGTGCATTTCAAATGTTCAGGGCAAAGTTGGGACGGTTGTTGAACAGGTTGTTGATATTAAATGGCGAGAAATGCTTCTTCCATGCAGCCCTCGGAGCTCGGTTGGGTTTTTTATGGGGAAAGGGAGGGGGGTGAGTAGTTGAGGTTGTCACCGGATGTGAAAATAGAGGCATGTGCGTAGGATGCGGGTTCCTTGGTTTGTCGGTTCTTCGCGAGTCTCGTTAGATGGTCGTCGATTCTGCTTGTTTCTTTGGTGAAGTCTTCAGTTTGGAAAGGCTGACGTTCTTGGCTGCTAGGAACCTGGTCTTCCTTACTCCGAAGGGGATGCTGGTCTCTCTTGAATGGGGTTTGTTCAGTCCGCTCAACAGACCCCTGGCTCACGCCAGTTGCCTGGGTGGCTTTCAACTTTACTTGACCGAAATTTAGGCAAATCAATGTGCGGTTTATCTATTTTTATTATTGTTAAATCATTTATTTCCATCGTCTGGTAATGGGTTTTCTAATTTTTAAATAGAACAGATTAAATTTCACTATCATATAAACTATTTTAATAAACGTAAACGAAAGTTCAATTTGAATTCGTTGCAGCTCATCTCCAGTGGGCCGTCGGTAATGATTTCCTGGAACAAATTATAATTTATAATATTATAATATTATATCATAATTATAATATTAATATTTATAATTATAATATTATATTATAATCAATGCTCTTACAGCCAACGTCAGAATCTATAATGCCGACGCTGGAAAATCAATTGTACGTGAGGATGGAAAAATCACGAATACACAGAGTTGGGGAAATCGAATACATGGGGTTGGGAAATAACGAATACATAAGGATTGGAAAATCGGGAATACATGAGGTTAGGGAAATAAGAGAACATGGGGTTGGGAAATCGAAATGCGCTAACGTATTGTAAGGATGGATCTAAAACATTGCATGAAATATGAAAGGGTGAATAGACAAATTTACAAACTTCGTGACCGCTAGGAAACGATTGAATGATTGACAATCAGGAAAATTAAATTCTGGAGTACAAAATTCGGATGAATATACTTCTACTATTCAAAATAAAGCACAATATTTATGTGCCAATGATTGTATCAACAAAAAAGGTACGGTAGAGAGGAGAAATAATTCAATTAATTATATTCACATCGAAATTACCTCTGTCAAAGCGGAAAGCTGCTCATCGTTACTCTAAAATACTAAGTTCCTATTTTAATTATACTGAAACAATTGAAACATTTGAACCATAATAATAAACAAACTGTTTTCACATAGGGTAATTGTCAGAGACAATTGTGATCTACACATTGGGTAATTTGCAAAGACAATTGTGATTTTCTGGCTACTAATATTATGCATTAATCTTATATTTGGCGACAAAGTTACTGTTTTGAATTGACTGGTCAATAGGAGTAGTAGTAGTAGTATAGTAGTTGCTTCCATGTTCCACCTGAGTCCCAAAGCGAAGTTCATGCAGACTCGCTCGTAGGGGGTGGTCTATAGGAGTTCAGTATGCCAATTCTTGGGAGACGTATTTGATGAAAGATTTTTAGGGTTTGTTGGGAGATTGTTTCAGGATTTTGGTCCAGTGATCAAAATAAGATCTACAGGTAGTTTTTGTTTTTCTGTGTTTAGCGTGCAAGGTATCGTTATTTCTTGTAAACCAATTGTTCTTTTCACCTGGATAATATATATGCCTTTGGCTGCCGAGTGAACTTTTTTCGACAAGATTTTATGAATTTTGATCGACTCATGGAGTGTCAGTTTTTTGTCAATATTGAGCAACTGCAATTTTTACAGGAGAGGACTAACGTGGTCTCGTTTTCTATGGTTACCATCGCATGTCGTTCTTGCCGCAAAGTTTGTACACCGTTGCGCTCTCCCTCTGAGTTTCTCCGCCCCAGCCCAAATAAAGGACCAGCCTGTGCTATCTGGGAGAGTTCTTTGAAAAGATCAGTTAATAATTAGCACGGGAACAAATGCTATTTCCTGCAGCTGAGAGAGAACATCCTAAAATTATGTCAGGTACACATTAACGTTGCGTCATGCAGTGAGAATGTTAGAACCCTCTTGAAGGGCGAGTGTCCTACCGAGGATGTTTTGCTATAATGAAGATGAATCGATAATGAAATAGAGTGGCAGTAATAGTAGTTTGATTTTGTTTCCCACCGGAGTCCCAACGCGAAGTTAATGCAGACTCCCTCGTAGGGCAATTGAATAGTGGCAGAGTAGGTGCAGTGTAGATTACGAGTAGGTTCCACGTAGATTCAGAGTAGTTCTAACGTAGATTCAGAGTAGGTTTACCGTAGTTACAGAGTAGGTTTACCGTAGTTACTGAGTAGGTTGACCGTAGTTACAGAGTAGGTTTAACGTAGATTTGGGAGGAGAGGCGCAACGGTTCCAGGATTCAGGGGGGCCTCAAGTGAGTCCTACAGTTTCTCAAGAGGGTCCCGAAGGGTCTCATGGGTGTCCCAAACGGCGCCAGAAAGGTCCAAGTGGGTCCCCGCAAATCCTCCTAGTCTTTCAAGTCAACCGGGTTCCGAGAAACCCGAGTCCCCCGAGTCCCGCGGGTCCCACGAGTACCCCCCTTCCCTGGGTCACCTTGGTTCAACCAACCTCGGTATATGTAATTATAATAAATGCAAAATTTATCGCTTTGAAAAAACGGCAGAGAAAAATAATAAAGTCCACGAAAAAATAAATAATAAATAATTAAAATAAAGTATTAATGATCTATAAAATGACTTATCTCCCATCCACACCAATAAATACAGTGAAAATTTGAGAACGTGGACAAACTATTTTCCGGTTGAAGTTGGAGTTTTGCGACGTCATAAACTGTTTTCATAAGAAGCTGTTTATGAAAAAATCTTTATGCCGGTATAAACCTTCAGCCTCCTGAGATGGTCTCAAATATCACTTGTCAGGTGGTTCTCAAATTAAGATCTGTCTCTACTGTCGAATGTGAAGCACTCGAAGAGTTTCCAACCTCAAATGTTCTACCTAAATTTGCGACCGATTTTTATTTTAAAACGCTCCCCAACAGCAGTTTCAGGAACCATTTTTTGCTTAGATGCATTTGCTGCATCAATTTTTGTTAGTCGGACAGCATAACTGTTTTAGGTCCTAAAAACTTTGGTAGTAAAGGAACGTTTAATCATATTTTTACTGTATCTTTTTGTTGCACATATATCTACATTAGAGCAACAGATTTATCGGCTTGACACATGGCTTCAAGGTTAGGTCAAGTACACCATCCCGCAGTACCCTGCAGTGAGTGAGAAGAGAGTTCTCAAGGTTATGCCACGTACACCATCACGCAGTGCCCTGCAGTGAGTAAGAAGAGAGCTCTCAAGGTTAGGTCAAGTACACCATCACGCAGTGCTCTGCAGTGAGTAAGAAGAGAGCTCTCAAGGTCAGGTCAAGTACACCATCACGCAGTGCTCTGCAGTGAGTAAGAAGAGAGCTCTCAAGGTCAGGTCAAGTACACCATCACGCAGTGCCCTGCAGTGAGTAAGAAGAGAGCTCTCAAGGTTAGGTCAAGTACACCATCACGCAGTGCCCTCCACTGGGTAACAAGAGAGCTCTCAAGGTTATGCTCTGTACACCATCACACAGTGCCTTGCAGTGAGGTGGGAGAAAACTCTTAAGGTTAGGCCACGTGCACAGTAACGCAGTGCCCTGCAGTGAGGAGGAAGAGATCTCTTAAGGTTACGTCACGTACGCAGTAACGCAGTGTCCTGCAGTTAGGAGGAAGAGAGCTCTTAAGGTTACATCACGTGCGCAGTGTTCTGCAGTGAGGAGGAAGAGAGGTCTTAAGGTTACGTCACGTACGCAGTAACGCAGTGCCCTGCAGTGAGGAGGGAGAGAGCTCTTAAGGTTACGTCACGTACACCTTCACGCAGTGCCCTGCAGTGAGGAGGAAGAGATCTCTTAGAGAGATCTACGCAGTAACGCTGTAACGCTGCGCATGCAGAACGCTGTGTCCTGCAGTGAGGAAGAAGAGAGCTCTTAAGGTTACGTCACGTACGCAGTAACGCAGTGTCCTGCAGTGAAGAGGAAGAGATCTCTTAAGGTTACGTCACGTGCGCAGTAACGCAGTGCCCTGCAGTGAGGAGGAAGAAATCTCATAAGGTTACGTCACGTACGCAGTAACGCAGTGCCCTGCAGTGAGGAGGAAGAAATCTCATAAGGTGACGTCACGTACGCAGTAACGCTGTGTCCTGCAGTGAGGAAGAAGAGATCTCTTAAGGTTACGTCACGTACGCAGTAACGCAGTGTCCTGCAGTGAGGAGGAAGAGATCTCTTAAGGTTACGTCACGTGCGCAGTAACGCAGTGCCCTGCAGTGAGGAGGAAGAAATCTCATAAGGTTACGTCACGTACGCAGTAACGCAGTGCCCTGCAGTGAGGAGGAAGAAATCTCATAAGGTGACGTCACGTACGCAGTAACGCTGTGTCCTGCAGTGAGGAAGAAGAGATCTCTTAAGGTTACGTCACGTACGCAGTAACGCAGTGTCCTGCAGTGAGGAGGAAGAGATCTCTTAAGGTTACGTCACGTGCGCAGTAACG
>SDVV010041049.1:0-10475 GCA_016164225.1 Gammarus roeselii | reverse complement strand
TATAGAGAGAGAGAGAGAGAGAGAGAGAGAGAGAGAGAGAAACTAAAGCACAAAAACAGATTAGTGATGATTTGTGACAGACGATTCTTTTAGCTCAGCGTTTCATTTACTACTGCGTAAAGTCAATGTTTTTTAGACAACGATTATCACCACTCCCCGTGTGGCAGTAAGCTGGATTCACATACAATTAACCCTGCTTCAGAACCCCAAGGATTCACCGTCAGCTTTAAGGTGTCGATCGCAATGCTCCGCAACCCCACCTGATGGGGAAACCGAAGAGGAGACGGAAAATAGAAATCCAATGCATAAGATCTATACTCGGTGTAGGGAATCGCACGCATGGGAACCCAAAGACTAAAACAAATGGAGGAGTCATTAAAAAAGGTTGCATGAATGAAAGAACGCAACTAGGCTGTTACTAGTCACCCAAAAGAAGAAGAGTTAGGACCGGTGTGCAACGGCCACTAGGAGAGCCGAACGAGAGAGAGACGAGATAAGTTAAAGAACATATAAACTTAACAAAAGATGAAGGGTGAACAGGAAAGTTTGAAAGGAAAGGAAGATGTCCAGACGCCTAGAGAGGGTAGATATCGGTAAGCAAAATAGTTATGTCTACCAAGCCAATGATACACCAGTGGTAATTCGTGCCGTAGAGCTTGCTAGTGCAAACATGCCACAACCAGTAGGTATAAGAAATATAAGCGGTTCTTACAAATAAATAGATGTATTACATATTTTATTTCTTACATCAAAGTATATTTTGTACGATAAGGAATATGTTTAGGAGAATAGCTGCATATACAAATTACGCTTGAAACAACGTCTAACACGATTCCGAAATAACATTTGCTCACTTAAGCAACGATGAATTGCTCATGAATCTTTTAGAAAAACGAAAATGATACTCTACTCATTTATGAAAGATGCACCAGATAATTCTGGGGGGGCAATTCTCACTGCTGTCCAGAAGCTGGCGTCAAATCCAAGCCATGTTTGATATCAGACAAAAGATTCCCGTCCTTATCCTTGACCCTGACTCGACCACCAGGGTAAGTAGTCTTAGTGCTGCCATCATCGTAGAGCACCTTAACCGTGCCGTCGGGATACTCTCTTCTTTTGAAGCCTCGGCCATGCACCTCTCGCTGACCGTTGGGCAAGTGCAGGACCTTCTCCGCCCCATCGGCCGCAACAACCACAAGCGTCCCATCTGTGAGCTGTACCTCCTCGGATCCGTCGTTCCGCCGTAGTGTCCGCGTGCCGTCAGGAAACGAGACATCCACGCTACCGTCGGGTAGCCGTTTCTCTGTCACCCCATCGCTGAACTCAACCTCCTCGAGGCCAGAGTCGTGGTGAGTGGTCTGTCGGGTGCCCGTCTCACTGTAGTAATAGACAGTGGCCCCGCCAGGTAAAGTCTCCTCCCAGTCACCGTTGCAGTACTCGAGCACCAATCGACCCGATGGATACACCTGCTTCTTGTTTCCATTGGCGAAGGTGGTCACTCTGGAGCCGTCGGCTAGGACCCTCTCTGAGCAGTTAATAGAATTGTTGTCGGTGGAGGTCACAGTATTACAGTCTTGTTCGGGAGTGTCTGCGCTGGCCAAGCCAGTGCTCGCCGAGAAGGGTGTCCTGCTAAGGTACGCGTCGTACGGGCTGCCGTTATTCAGCGCTCTCTTACCTGATGATTCAGTAGTGACATCAGGTAAAGAACCACCAAAATTAATGGCAAAGAAGGAACTATTTCGATTCTTGGACTTGATGTCAAGAATTTGATTGTTATCCAATAGTTGCGAGTTGGCGAAACGGACAGATTTGTTGAATGATTTATTTGGCTGCTGATGGTCATTAGGAATGGGTTGAGTACTTCTGGTGGGTTTGAGCTTATTCGCTAGCTTCAAACGATCTATTTGATGTTTCAAAGACATGTTTTCCTTCTCTAGGTTGATTACTTTATCTGTCTTCTTTTCTAAATCTTTCTTTTGGTAATCTAATTCTTTGATTCGTTCTTTCAATTTGTTTTGTGTAAAATTGTGCATGGAATTTTTTCGATCCAATTCTCTCTTTAATAACAAAATTTCTTCCTTGAGATTAATGATCTCTAAAGTGTTATTCTTCTGCTCCAGAGTGTGTTTGCTTGATTCCATTACACACTTTTCCGTCCACAACTTCTTTTTTTCTCTTTCAAAATATTCTTCCATTCTACTTCTGTCTTCTTTCAACGCAATTTCAAACATCTTCCTGTCTCTGCCAAGTTGCTCCTTCTCTCGCTGGAGGGTCTCCTTCAGTTTGGACAATTGGGCATTTTCCGTCTGAAAAGTTGTTATTTCGCGCTCCAGTTCATGAACTTTTGACACAAGCAAAACCTTGTGAGCCTCCATATCTTCTCGCTTGCTTCGATCAGAAGCTAACTCCAGTGCACCCTCAGTAGTTACTGGTTGTTTCCGGTTAGCTCCACCGGCCTTAACTATGTTTCTAGGTGGCTGCTGCCTTGCACACGCGACATCTCTTCCAGATTTGTTACTTCCCAACTGTGGTTTACTGCCAAATGCTTCCCAAATGGGGTGTGAAGCAGCGTCAGGCGGCATTCTGGGAGGAGAGAACCAAAGAACAGTGTGAAGCGGGGCTTGCTTTTCCACGCCGCCCTGCTGATCCTGATTAGAGGGTTGTTTTTGTTCTTCAGCAGAAACTTTACGCCAACCAAATTCTCTTCTTTGTAATGTCGACGTTGGTTGTATGGGACGATCACGTGTTCCAAGGACGGTCTCTACAGAATCAACATCACATACGGTTGCAGGAGTCGACGTCGCATCAGTGGCAACAAAATCAGCGTGTTTGCTTTCCGAAACAAAATGGGCAGAAACACATGAGCCCGGAAGCTTCCCTTCACGGCTCAATTGGTTCAAAGCCTCCAAATCAGACATATTGAGGTACTCGGAAGCATCAGAGGCTGTCGGTGCTTCGCTCGCTGTGTCGCACTCAGTTACACAATATTCCAGGATCTGTGCACCGCGTTCACAGAACTGAACGGTCCGGGTTCTCTTCTCCTCAAGAGAAGCGGTCTGTGAGTTTGGTTTAGGAACTCTCTCATTGAAATTGATTCCAGCAACTTGATGAGCCAAGGAGTCCAAATAGTGTCTGTTGGCAACATCAGGTTGAGGCTGACAAACTGTTGATGTAGCTTGATAGTCAATAGACCGCAAAGGATTGTTCCACTTGTGACTCTTATGAGGTGTCATGTTGCCTAAAACGCGATTACGGACTGGGCAAGGAGAGTCTGTGGGAGTGGATGTGCTTGCGTTTAACCCTTTCTGTAACAAGCTGTTGACCGTCGATGCATGGGATGATAAGCTGGTATTGTCAGCCATTTCTTCAAGTCTCTCAAAGGCTGCCAACTCCTCAAGCTCCCTTCTGGGATACAGAGAGATTGGACTGAACTGACCGCCACCCCAGTTACTCTTCGTGGACATTTCGTTTGTCTTAACATGGAGACTCTTTGCTTGAATGGGCGTACTAAACTTATCACAGAAAGGTTCCTCCAAAGTCAGCTTCCCCTCACAGCCCAACCCATCTCTGATAGTTTTGGCTGAAGTTCGCGACTTAAACTTTTTCAATTTGATTGATTTACTCATGAACCTTCGCATTCCAACACCTTTTTTTAAATAGGGAAACTTTACCTTAGATCGCATCTTGCTATCTCGCTCATGGGAGTTTTCCCGTGGGAGACTTGAAGCATTGTTTGTTTTTATCCAAGAAAAATCACTGACTTGCTCAAAGCGAGCCGTTCCTGTTCCTTTTCTAAGAAACTTTTTCTTTGGAGCAGGAGTATCAGTTGGAGAACTTCGGTACACACCAGCTTTGATCTTCTCCAGGATAAGGTCTTCAAAGGACTTATTACTGGAAGTAATTGGTCGATCGTCGTGGGCCAACAAAGACTCGTTAATTCCAGGTAAAGTGTTCATGAATGAACCATTAATGTTGTCTGCAGTGTCAAGTGATGCAGTATTTCCACCTACACCAAGATTTTTTCCTTGTTTAAGAAGTCTTTCCTTCTTTGGTGGGGATCTGTACAGGTCAGGGTTATACGGCAGAGACGAAGTATTTAAATGATTTTTCAGCTCATCTTGGCACAAATTTCGAGGGGAGTTTTCATCCAGGCAAATTTCCCTTCGCTTGGTCGACATTGGAGGGGCATCACCGCAAGATATATTTTCACCTGGAGAATCGGTATTGAGGTTGAAGGGAACTCGATCTGTGGGGAGATTTGATAAAGGCCTTCTGGAATGAGCGTCAATGGACAAGGACGATTGAATAGAGCTCGCGTTCGATGAAAACTTAGAGGATGTAAAGGTACTGAGTGTTGCACTTTGTGGAGTGGATGTTGAGAAGGCACTGCCCACAACAGCCGCCGAACGTAGTATGGCAGGTCGGGCAGCAGCCGTACTTGTTAGAGGTAGCAGGACACCTCCAGACGATAAGGTGGGTGAGGCGGACTGGATGGACGCGTCCAATTTGCGACGCTGTTCCAGTTGTCCCCGTCGCAGCTCGAATAGGTGCCGCATCAGCGACCCCGACGAGGGCAGGCTGGAAAGGGGCGTGTGGTCCAACATCTTGGAACTAGCTAAGGAAGCAGTTCGAGCTGCCTCCGTGCCCGCAGTGTTTGACAAAACAGCAGGCAAGCGGTCTTTTGGTGCTCTATTGTCTCCGACGAATGTCATGTTTTCTCTGGATTGTTCCGGTAGTGGTGTTGTATTCTCAATAAAGTCCCTTTTCCTGACCGGCCATGCAGTGTTTGGAGCTCTTCTGTTATTAGATGATGCATCCTCAGCTGCTCTTATGTCCTCAGACGCTCCTACCACTTCAAGTGGTGAGTGTCCTTCAAAACCTTCTGTTTGATAATCCAACGAAGAGAGCGCAGCAGATGCAGAGACGCCAGCGTTTCGAGTCACAGGTAAGCGCGTCTTCTCGCGGCTCTGAACTGAATACGCCATTATTTTCTACTCATCAATAACAAAATTAGTGTTTTTTTGGATCTTGGCTAGTCAATCTTACGACTAGCACTAGGGACAAGTAAGTTATTGAGTGTTTGTGGAATGTTAAGATCCCTAGGAGTTGACAAGACTAACTGATACTCATAATATTTTGCTTCAAACGAGATTCAATGTTGAAGGAGACCTATAAAAAAAATGCATCTTAGGGTAACATTAACTTAAAAAAATGCTGTTCAGGCTAACAGCAACTAAGAGAAAATTTTCTACTTGTAATCCATCGACATTACACATAGTCAGACAACTTTGTGCCATTATAGCACATCAAGGTACACCAGCAAACAAGGAGAATCGCAAAAGTTTTGATTTAAAAAATGGCAATACACCAAATAATAAATGCAAAGGACCTAACACAACAATGTTCAAACAGCAAATAATTATGACACCTTGAGAACAAAGCTCAGTCTCTTGTAATATTTTGCAAACTTAGCACTGCAGGAATTCTTTATAGACATCAATATGGCCACAAACAGAATAAGGTAGCATTTTAAGAAAACGTTTAGTATGACACCATTCACTCAGTAAAGACTGGTTTTTTTCATGATCTTGAAAAATTCTTCCTGATTAACTTGATTGTCACCATCACAATCAGCCTCTTCTATCATCTCCTGCAACTCTTCATCCGTTAAATTCTCACCCAAAGTCTCAGCAACCCTTTTCAAATTTTCAAAGGATATTTTGCCAGTGTTGTCATCATCGAACAATTTGAATGCCTTCTGAATCTCCTCCTTGACATCCTTCTCTGCCATTTTGATAGTCATAAGGTGCAAGAAGTCATCGTACTTGATCTGTCCTGTTCCTTCTCGGTCTACCTCGGCAACCATCTTCTTGATCTCTTCTTTCTTAGGCTCAAAGCCCAGTGCACGAATGGCTACCTTCAGTTCCTTTGTGTGGATGGTTCCTGCAGGAGAATGGTCAGAAAAGGACTAACTTATACCATTAAAATTGCAGGCTTTATATTTTATAGTAATTTATTGCTGCTAGAACTTGAGTACAATAATAGTAAGGAAGATTTCAACGAGGTTTGATTGATGTGTGTGGCAAATAATATTGTCGATAAACAAAAATTTGCCCTAAGGCAAAACAATTTGGAAACAACATAGCTTCTCTTCAAAATATCCAATAGCTACAAGCAACTTCATTAAATTATTCTAATGCTCAACAACTACAGTTCTGGATGCTGAGTTGAGCTGTTAACTGTTGATCCTGCACCAAAAACAGGATGATTGAGAATGGGAGAATGTGACCAGGGTAATGAGCAAACACTACAAAAAGTACCAATAGTCATATGCTTATGACACTGAAAATCAGGAATTTGTCTGAAACATGAATAAGACCAGTAGTCTCCTCTAGTAAGGATCCTTTCTATTCATACATCACCTAAATTATTATACACAGCAGATAAAGCAGCTAAATAAGTAAAAATATGTAAATCCCAATGAATAAAACAATTAGGACATGATGGGCCATAAAATAAACCTTTTTGGTAACTAACAGTTCATCATCATTTTTTATGCATCAGCCAAAACCACTAAAACTACTATGGAATGGTTTAAAGAGGTTGTTGACAGCTCAGTGTATAGCTACTCAAACCACTGGAGCATACAATGAGCTACCAACAATCTTTCTACATAATTCAATTGCAGACCGATATTTAGCGCGGCTGAGGAGTCATTACTAGGACCTTGACCATAACATTAGTTGCCATTTCTTTACAAGGACACATGCAGCCTTCCTAGCACCAACAGATAAACGTAGCACTGGAATGGCTTTGGCGCAAGCATGACGATTCTCCCTTTTGGTTTGTGGCCCTGATGTTCCACATAAAATGCTTGTGTAAGCAAGTATTTGCTGAACCACTGATTCACACCAATATGGTAACAAGTTATTCAAGGTGTGTGTGAGATCAATGCCCAGGGACATAAAGTTCAAGATTATAATGAACAAAATTTTGAAGACTAAATAAACAATCAAGAGGTTCTGGGGCAATCAAATTCTTAAGTTACAATAAATTTATTGATTTGAATGTAACCTGAAACCCCTAATATATAATAAATGAGATCCAAAGCAATAAGGGCTAATACTATACATTTACAGTTGATACTCAAGATTATAATCATGTTCTACATCTAACAAATTTTGAATATTGGTGAAAATTTTGAATATTGGTAAGTGAAAACTTCACACCAACTATAAAAAATGGAGCTAGATGGTAAGATGATGCATATCATTTCCCACTATATCTAGCTATTACATGGTTATAAGCATTTCTTGCGCAGTGATTGTGAATATCAAAGGAGTGGTGTAATTTATCACGGTTCCTGCATCATGTTTTGAATGTACCTATATTGAGAGCTGGGCACTGCCAGTAAGGCAACTGGAAATAAACCTAGATACAGGACCTTTTCAAGTTGATTACAGTGCATGGATACCTACCAATGAAATTGGAGCAAGCAAGGAAGCCTCAAGAGAAGCCAGTCTCACCTGTAGCTGAAGAGTCAAATAGAGTAAATGCCTCTTTGATGTCGTGCTTCTGATCATCAGTAAGCTCGAACTTAGAGCTGCCAGAGCGCCGCTTGCCAGAACTGCCCACCGAGCCTCGTTTGGGGGCAGGAGGAGGGGGGGCGGCGCTCATAGCGAAGGGGGAGGTCCTGTAACAGAAAACTTTTAGTAAGCAGCTACAGCAATAGATGGCCAGATGTAGTACAACCAGTACTGAAAACAAAAACACAGCTTGTACTTCAAGACCAAGCTAAGGAATAATCACAAACAGAAACTAGCATTGTCTGCCTCAATGGAACTATCATCTCTCCCAGCACCTGATACTTCAATTTTTTGTTTATGTTTTCAACATTCAATTATGTTGATGAAGATTTCTTATTTTTTCTGCGCTGAAAAGTACTAAATTGTTATTCATAACAATACAGCATGGTAACAAGTCCCAGCATAAGTGTGAACTTCCTCCTGACACCTAGGTGTGAATTTTTTTTTGGTAGATTAGGATTAAGGGCTTATTTCCTCTAGAGTGGCAATGCGAGTCATTGCAAACTCCCCGGTTGGTCACAAAAATCATCTATTCTGGTAGGACTGCACTACAATGTGTGTGAAAACTGCGACCTTATCATAATTTAATTATTCACCACAGCCGCAACTGGAAACATTGCACGCTCCCCTGTTGGGCATAAAGATAATCTATTCTGGTATGTTTGCACTAAAACGTGTGTGAAAAATAACTATATCATAATTTAATTATGGTGGGATACAAAGGTGAGATTTGGACATTTCAGCCGTGGAACATTTTTGTGCGCTGGTGAGTAGAAAAATGCAAAGGGTTTACAAAGCAGCTAATATAACAGATAATGGTCTATGTGCATTGTGGAGAGGGGAGGACACCTTGACTGCACCAGTTTTAGTTTTGCACAGCTTTGACATGTCCAGTATGTTTTCCAAAAGCAATGAACTTTTTCCAATATAGCTACTAGGTAAGTGATCAAGCTTTGTAGGTTGCACAAGGGATTAAAGAAGCTTCGTCCGACCGTTACAATCCAACAGCAAGTGTTTCACGCTGATTGCCACCTGCTGGTAACAGAGTTATTGTGGGCATCCAGTCTCATGGCTATGTCCATTAGGTAGTTGTGATTTTTTCAAGAGCGTCCCGTGTATAAGCAATTGCTGAATACTTGGTCACTTCTGTTGTAGAACATGGTTTCCCCTTTTCCAACAGAAGATCTAGGCAACCAGTCTCTGGAGTGTACAGTCTCTGGAGTGTACAGTGATATATTGTTCTTTGTGGGGAGAGGCCAGTTCATCAAGGGAATCTGCAAGCTCATTTCCCCTTATTCCCAAGTGACCAGGGATAAATTAGAATTCGACCGCAAGGCCCCTCTAAGACAAGTAAAAAGAGATGGTGCTGCATTTAACATTCAAAGTGAGAGCACTCAAACTATCTGAGAATACGATGAATTCAGGGAGGCGATATTTTTTGTAATTGAGATTGCTCATTCGAGTGTGTGTGTAGCACTGCACAAAAAACATAGGCTTCTTGTGGGAGGGTAGCCAAACGCAAGGTTCCCTCGCACTTTCCTAGGTTGAAGGTCCAACATGTCCATTCCGTTCTTGATCCTAGTTTGAGTGTGGGTCCACATGATCTCCATCCACACCTGCTAAGGAACTGTGCTGTTGAGCTTTCCCTCCCCACTATTTAATTTTTCAAAAGTCATTGAGGACAAAAATGGTCCCGGAAGTCTGGAGCAGATCGCTGGTTGTACCAATATTAAAGGCCAAGTTCCACACTGATCCTCTGAATAACAGGCCTGTGAGCTTGACATCAGTTTGCTACAAATTGATGGAGAGAATGGTCGTGTCACAGTTGACTGAGTATCTTGAGAGCATTAATATTTCATCACCTCATCAGTATGGTTTTTGGGGAGGCCATAGCTCTGAGGAACAATTGCTGTTGATCTATGATGATGTTGGAAGGTGGATTGATGAGGGATGTATTGTGGATGTATGATGTTGGACTTCTCAAAGGCATTTGATATGGCCAGTCATGCTGTGCTCCTATCCAAATTGGAATCCTTGGGCGTTTGTAATTTTTTGCTGGCCTGGGTCTCTGCATTCCTCTCTGGCAGAGTGATGAGCCTTTGTGTGAATAGCAGCATTAGCAGCCCAGTTGCTGTGATGAGTGGTGTGCCCCAGGGTTCTGTTCTTGGGCCGCTGTTGTTCCTGATTTATATTAATCACATCTTTAGTGGTCTCTCATGCAAGTTAAAAGCATTTGCTGATGACTACAAGTTGTACTTGAGATGCTTGCGCAAGGAAACTGAGTCTGCCATTCAGGGTCTCCAGTCAATCAAAGTGGGTTGGATACAGTTGCACAGTCCTGGAACCTTGGACTGAATAAGGATACATGCCTTGTGCTGTGCTTGTGTCGAGGTTGTATTGATTTTGATGCTTTGATTCTAGCTAACCAGTACGTCCTGCAAGGCAGAGTATTCAAGTTTGTCCCTACACACACAGACTTGGGTGTCAGTGTAGATACCAGTCTCTGATTCCACCACCATATTCATGTTGTGGCTGCAAAAACTGGTGAGTTGACCAACTGTTTGTAGAGATCAACTGCTTGCAGGTCACAGGAATTTTTGCTGTCCCTATATATTTTGCATATTTGTCCCCTTATTGAGTATGCATCCTGCATTTGGAACACTGGATATTGTGGGGACTGCAGGCTGCTGGAGTCTGTCCAGACGAGATGGACTAAAATCATTGATGGACTTTCTGGCATGGACTATGGTGGTCGTTTGAGGTGCCTGGATTTGTTTACTATTAAGGGTCGGCTTCTTAGGGCAGACCTGATCAAATATTGGAAAATTTTGCATGGAAAGTCAGAGGAATTGCTAACTTTATAAATATATATAAATATATATATAAATA
>SDVV010041048.1:0-10475 GCA_016164225.1 Gammarus roeselii | reverse complement strand
CAGGACCTGGCACTGGCACGGTAAATAAGGTGCCCGGCATTGGTACCTGCTCGTTGTATTTCGGTTTTCGAGGAATGAAACTGTACAATCTCAGATCATCACCGTGGGTGTTGATCTGGTCGGTGGCTTATCTTCAGGTGCTTATTTGAGTTGTTTCGATAATCATTGTTAAATGTTATTTCCATCAACAAACTTTCTCTTTCTCGATCTATTAAAACAGAAAATACACCGACAAAAGACGCCATCTTAGTCGTTCTACTCCAGAACTTACCTCCTTCTATTAAAAGGCAACCCAGTTTGGGCCAAAAGTCCTGTTGTTGTCTTTATACACTTGTAAACTTGTAAACAGCTGTCCAATGTTGTCCGTTCATCCATTACTGTGATGACGGACTGACTGTATCCACACCTGTCCAATGTTGTCCGTTCATCCATCTCTGTGATGACGGACTGACTGTATCCACAGCTGTCCAATGTTGTCCGTTCATCCATCAAAGTGATGACAGACTGACTGTATCCACAGCTGTCCTATGTTGCCCGCACCTCTATCAATGTGATGGTGGTCTGTTCCCACAGCCGTCTGATGATGCCCGCTCATCCATCACTGTGATGGCGGATTGTACCCACAGCTGTCCAATGTTGTCCGTTCATCCATCACTGTGATGACGGACTGACTATCCACAGCTGTCCAATGTTGTCCGCTCATCCTTCACTGTGATGGCGGAGTGTACCCACAGCCGTCCAATGTTGTTCGCTCATCTATCACTGTGATGGCGGAGTGTACCCACAGCCGTACAATGTTGTTCGCTCATCTATCATTGTGGTGGCGGAGCGTACCCACAGCCGTCTTGGCTGAGAACAACTGTATGAAATTGTCCGTTTTAATATGCTAATGTTGAAGGCTGAAACTAAATAGGGATGAATTTCGTGGGCCATCAAGTCGCTGTACGTCTGCCTGGCTTGAGGCAATTTAGCGTGCGCCATTATAAACTAATTGTCGTTTACGCCACGACTACATTGATAGTTGATTGTAGCAGCTCATACGGTAGTTGATTGTAGCAGCTCTTACGGTAGTTGATTGTATTAGCTCATACGATAGTTGATTGTAGCAGCTCATACGATAGTGGATTGTTGCATCTCATACTATTGTAGATTGTAGCAGCTCATACGATAGTTGATTGTAGCAGCTCATACGATAGTTGATTGTAGCAGCTCATACGATAGTGGATCGTAGCAGCTCATACGATAGTGGATTGTTGCATCTCATACTATTGTAGATTGTAGCAGCTCATACGATAGTTTATTGTAGCAGCTCATACGATAGTTGATTGTAGCAGCTCATACGATAGTTGATTGTAGCAGCTCATACGATAGTGGATTGTTGCATCTCATACTATTGTAGATTGTAGCAGCTCATACGATAGTTGATTGTAGCAGCTCATACGATAGTTGATTGTTGTAGCTCATACGTGGATTGATAGCTTTGCGGGAATTTCTACTCTTCAAACGGCACAGCTTGTTGGCCCGCTCACGACGCAGCCATAGATCGGGTTGACACACAACCTTCTGTTTCATGTATCACTCAGGTTAGTAATGGATGTTTACCATTTATAATTGCTTCTTCTGTAAGCAGTTAACGGCTTGAACAGAAACATAGATTCAACCTACTTTTACTACCGGCAAAGAGAACACACCGCAATTTATTGATTGCTCTGCTCCTCTCTTACACTAGAAGCCGTTTGAGTCAAACTTCATCTCCCCACCGTAACGGTCTCTACAGCTCGTGATCACCATCATCAAGCATGTCCCACACCTCTCCCACGTCCTCACCCCCTCGTCCCCCTTGTTCTCACTTGGTGGTCACCTCTTAAGAACACAGACCGTCGTCACGCTGGCACCCGCGTGATGGATCGTTCATGGTTGCGGCCCTGCAGCGGTGATGTTCTCTATGTTCTCTATGTGGTGTTCTCTATGTGGTGGTTTGAAGCACAGTACTCAACAAACTGTTCCCTCACGCTGCGCCTCTCAACGTTCCACTGAGCTGTGTTGTGACATAGGAGTGAAGACAGTCTGTCCTAGTGTTGTAACAGTTGTGGGGCTTTTGTTTTCGTGCTCTATTTGTTCTGTGATTCACAGCAATATTTCTCTCACTTTTGTGCTTCAGTCATGTTAGCTCAACATTGACAATGCTTTACGCACTGTCATTGTTGTATAAGTTGATATGCGGTTTCTGTGGGGTTTATTTTCACTCCCTTACTACATTTTACAGATCTTTACACGTATTTATGATCACACACTTTGGGCGGGATTAACACATTGCTATGATACACATTAGATATTGTAATGTGGAACTTACTTTGATTTGTATCGTAAAGATGGCGGTTCTTGGTTGGATCTTCGATGTCTATACAGTCACCAATGTAACTAGAATGATGCTAGAACTATCTACATTCTATACCAAACTGGGTTAGTACTTTCTATTGCTAAAATAAAACTCTAATATTCATTCTAGTCAACCTTGGTCAAGTCACGAGACGAGGTATCCGATACCTACATTGAAGGTCCTGGGGTACCAAAAGTGATGCGCTACACCACACCGATGATTGTTTGATCTACACTGACTTGGCCCGGAGGCAAGCGGTTGGTACCTTCACAAGCCCAATGGATCTAGCGTCAAAAATGCGCACTTCAGAACTCCAGGAGATCCAAGCAGAACTAACGGTTTACTTCATCTCAATAAAAACTATCACTTAGGTTTATATACCATAATTAAAACATTACCATACCATAGAAACTACTTATTTCAATGCTTTTAGCCTTAGAATGATTTACTCCCAAAATATGGAACTAGTTTGACTAAATTTTTCACTTCACGAGGGAAACCAACCAGACCAGCAAGCGACTGGGAGCTCGTATAGAGGAGAAAGAAAGGATAGGAGAGAGGTCACGTGACCGACACACTCACTTACAATCCTAAATTCCAGAAGCTTCTACCACATGCTAGCCTAGTTGACCCAAACCATGTACATAATTACAGCTTCCACCCTTGTGGAATGCCATTCCTTGTGAGGAATGTTATAGTTTATCACTGACGGTTTCTTGAGAAGCTATCACCTGCTGCAGCAATTGCCCCCCACGCCACTATCCGGGTTCTTGCTTGGACGCTAAATAGTTAGGCAGCTGTCGACGTTGCCACCAAATCGAGAAAATCCCTTGCTCTCTATTATTTTCGGGTGGAAATGATGCTCTACCTTTGTTGAAATAATTTATCAGCTCAGTAGATATCATTGATACGGGTTATTGTTTCCCTTTAACCAAATAAAAAAATTACACCCTGGTGTTTGTTCCAAGTTGAATTGCCATTCGAAAAATATTTGCTATTGCATTCGTTTGCTATTTAGTTAGCCTAGCTGCACTGCAGGTAGAGTTGCCATTCTTGCAGCACATGTGCAAGGATCCCCAACAGGCCTAATGAGTAGTCTGTACTGTTTGAGGAGAAGGACAACACTTGTGCTGTTGAAGTCTCGTTGCTACATACAGCTGTGATCGATGACGTGGATCACAATGTGGAGGTGTATAGGAGTAGGGGATGTTGGGTAATTACCCTCACCAATGAGCCGCAACTGCTCTACCTACATGATCATCCCTGTGGTCACGCCATCAGCCCGCGAGGCTGGGCGACTCACGACAGTCCTCTACGCATTAACAGACATCTGCACTTCTAAATCCCGTCTTTGCCTTCAAGTATGCTCACCACGCTATTTTTACTTTATAAAGAAATTGATTTTCTGAAATAGAATATAAATGCGGAGTGGGAGGACGACATTACGCAAGATGTGATGCGTCAAGTTTAGGGTGTTGTCGTGCGGTGTGGTCATTCCTTCATGACACGCTGCTCACCCAGAGCTTTGCTGGGCAACCCTTGTTATTGACGGCGTAGCTGCCAGCTTTTAACCTCGCCGCTTGATCAGTGTTCGCTTGGTGAGTCACTGCATTCACTGCGCTACTCACGTTTCACCTGTGTTTAATACTCAGGCCAGGGCTGCTATCGCATCTTTTGTTGTGCTTTGTTTTAGACATTTGTTTGACATAGGCTGTTATTAGTGTTCTTTGATCAGGTATCATAGAACTTAGCTCAATCCATTATATACATGCCAGTTTCTCGAGGTAAACTTGTACTAATTATGGCAAGGAGTATCAGAAAGATTAATAACCCCATCAACACATTGTAGCTTTGTCTGTTGACTCATCCATCATGCCCTGATTCAAGAGAGTTGGTGCAACGAGTTAATCCCTTTCTTTAACAGTATTAACTGGCTACTGGACACTTGGAGCAGTGACTTCATATTTTAAAGGATCCCTACAATTTTAGTACTTAACCAAAATGTTGCAGGAACGATCGTTCAAGCATTTTAATATTGTCATTGGTCACAGTCATTGGTCTATGATTATGCTGACTAGAATTATTACCTAAAAATAGGTATGAATAGCTACTAATAACACACTCCTAAAACCACACACCTTTTTTCCATTTATTCAGTGTGTAAACAAGATTCGCTTGCGTTCAATTAAGATTAGGGATTTTCGTAGTTGTGGCCTTGACCTTCCTGAATTTTTTTTCTGTCTATCAGCTATAGAGCTGTTGCGGAAGATATTAATTCCCTCGGTAGTACTTGCTTGACATAAAAAAACTCCGAATTGACCTAATTTGCCTTTCAAGCATATCTGAAACATGTATGCAAGCCACATTTAAGGAACTCATTACCAGCTGCACTCACCCGACAGATTGTCACGATCATGTATATTCTTCGCTGTCTAATAATGAATCATGCCCCTCATAGTATACCTGTAGTCATAATGTTATGGAAACACTTCAGACTGCATTGGATATGTCAAGAAATGATTCCATAAACACCGACTTGGTGGCCGTATTGCTAACTCTGGACTAGCCTGTAGCAGGGTCAAGGGAGAGATTTAAGTGGAGGGAGAAAAATAGAGAAAGGCACTGTACCTTCACCATTGCAGAGATATTTGTTGAGTGTGTAACACAGAGTTACCAGCATGATTCATCACATTTCACCAAAATAACTTCTGATAAACACAAATCTAAAAAAAAAGTGTTTTTTTTTTGTGTTGAAACTGGTGTTTTAGATATTTATTTAGATGTGTTTGTTTTTTGCTGCAACACTAGTCCGGGCTTGAACTGCTGGCAAGATTGGCCCTGCGCTAGAAGTTTGCGTCATATTGTCATTATATACAATGCATGTCAAAGGAAGGGGGATTGTCGTCCAAGGGTATAATGCGTGTAAAAGTTATGGGGATTGTTTGTCCAAGGGTAAAATGCATGTAAAATATAGTGGGATAGTCGTCCAAAGGTATAATGCATGTTAAGGACAGGGGCATTGCTGTCCAAGGGACCCTATGTACTTTTGTAGCCAGTTTTTAGCACCGTGCCTGGAAATTTGAATGCCACTTCATGTAATTTCGTGTAATTTTTTCCTAATTATTTTCTAAAGGCTACTAGACACAGATGCAGATACAGACACTAAGCCGAAAGACTACTAGTCAGCGTGTGATATTCCTTGGACCAGTTTAAAATCGTTGTTGTACACAAGCAGGCAAAACACCAGGAGAGGCGCAATAACAAGATCACTGTATCACATTCCAAGGAATTTCCCAGTTCTGAATAGCATTGCAAAAGTTTGGTCAACGGCAATTGTCTGCTCACCGATGGCTAAAAACTGCTAGATGTTTTCCCGGGCTCACTCCTCATCTGAAGTGCAGAGGTGAAAACGTTCATAATGAATAGGCGCGCTGTCCACGATTGAACTCCGGCCATCCATAACATCCCCTTAAGGTTTAATAGCGATTGAAATGGGTTTAGATGTACGGGCGGTAGTGCCCAATAGTCCGACTCTGGGTTAAAGGGGTTAACCGTCCCTCAGGCCACACTGCCCTTAGCACTGGTATAGCGATGTGATTGCTGTCAGAAGCTTGTCAAGGTAGCCGTAAGAACGCCTGGCGATGCATCAGTGCAGTTTAGTTATTATTTGTTAGCATCTTCGATAATGTATTTGAATATCTCCCTGTTCTTAACAGTGCAGGCTTGTCATGATCAGTGATCGCACTTCCCCCCAATCTGTGAATAAGTTGCATCAGCGTGACGTGTATTGCAAAACAACGTCGTCTGTTGTTCAGTTTTGTAGATCATTGCATCTACTGAGAAAGAGGCGATAGTTGGGAAGCGCCCCGAGGTTAATTCACCAATGCAGTATGGACCGTGCTTTCCAGCCTTCCATTCCTACTTAGCTCTTCATTATTGCTTTGGCGGGGCCCTCTCGAACATGACACTTTTTCTCCAGAGCATCTGCGTCATATTCCCTTGCACCCCTCTGTCCATTCTCTAACCATATCCTTTTCCGCATGTAACATACCGTATACCCCCTACATTCCTCTTACCCCTAATCATCTGTTAGTTCTTCCATAGGTAATAAGCCGCATTCCTCCTACATCATTACCTATGCCTGGTCTCTAACCTCCACCCCCTTCTTCTCCAGGGCGGGGAGCGCGTGGTGTGGGAGTACCACAACGTGACGTTGACCCGTGTACCCGGGTACGGTTTCGGCATAGCGGTGTCGGGCGGCCGCGACAACCCGCACTTTCGTAACGGGGACCCCTCCATCGCCATCTCAGATGTTCTCAAGGCGGGGCCAGCTGAGGGCAAGCTAGAGTAAGTAAATCAGGGACAATTCATAGTTCTGGCTTTATTATCTTGAGATGAAGCCATTTGGGGTTGTGCTTAACCGAGGACAGATCTGAGACTCGAGATACCATCTCTGAAGAGGATATCTCGTTTAATTCTTGCGTGCTTTGTTCTACTACTGCTAAGGGTTAAGGGCAGTTTTCAGAGTGTTTTCAGAGTCTACTGAACTAGAGGAAACTGAGGTGAAGTCGCGAGTGAAGGAGGGGTGTAAAGTGCTGGGTGCCCTGAAGAGTGTAATGAGCTACAGGATGTTAAGGATTCACGCAAAGAGGGCTGTATGAGGGTGTTGTTGTCCCAACTGTGCTATGCGGAGCTGAGACTGGGGGGAGGGGTGAGAGCAGAGGAGAGAAGAAGGTTGAATGTTTTCGAAATGAAATATCTGAGGAGCATAGCTGGAAAGTCGCTGAGAGACAGGTTCGTTAACGACGTGGTTCGCATCAGAACGATGATGGTGAAGAAGTTGGAGGACGGAGTGGATTCGCGTGTTCTGAGATGATTCGGGCACATGGTGAGGATGGATGAAGGGAGATGGTGTAAAAAAAAGTGATGAAGTCGGAGGCGAGTGGCCCTAGCCTTCGAGGTAGACCGAAGTTTGGGTGGATGGATGTTGTAAAGCATGCGTTAGAAAGAGGAGACTTGAACGTGGAGGTAGCGAGAGAGCGTGCAATGAATAGACGTTTGTTGAGAATAGTTTTGAATGGTTGATCTTTGACGCTGCTCTTATGTGCTTTCCCGCCCGGTCATCATGACGCGGCGGGGGTAAACCAGTCACGCTGTCGGGCCCTGCTGCTGATACGGACCTCAAACCTCACTCGTGACCCAGAGTGTGTGTTGTGGGGTTTCCGACCGGACCCTTTAACGCAAAAAGGCTGAGTTGTGTGAGGGTGTGTGGTGCGCCTTGCCGTCGGCCACCCCCCCATCCTGGGAGATTCGGCCTAGTGTCTGTATCTTTATATTTATAACAGCAGCCTCTCTCATTGGATGAGGTGAAGAACAATTTAGAGGTCGTGGAATATCTTGGGGGTCGTGAAACACGATGACGCGGAAGTTTCCGTGGAGATCTTGTTCAAGACATTCACTTTAGAAAATTAGGTGAGAAGTAGCTCAATATAGGGCGGGGCCTCTGTTCTGCTCTTGGCGTTGGTTTCAGAGAGAAGTAATCATAGATCTTAACCAACCTTATCTAATTCTTCTTGATGGAAAGGTGTGGTAGATCGGACACTAGGCCGAATCCACCAGAAAGGGGGTGGCCGACGGCAAGGCGCACCTCACACACTTCTTGTTTTTTTTGCGGGAAAAGCTCCTGCCGAGAGACCCCGCAACACGCCCTCCGAGTCATGAGTGCAGTCCGAGGTCAGTGTCGGCAGCAGGGCTCGACAGTGTGACTGGTTTACACCTGCCGCGTCATAATGACCGCCTTCACCCCCACCCACGACCAACGAGATGCCACGGACGGGAAAGCACATCAGGGCAGCGTGAAACATCATCCATTCCCAATTATTTTCCGCTCGCGCCTATTCATTGAATGCTCTCGCTACCTCCACACTCCTGTTTCTCCTTCTAACGCCTGCTTCACACCTTTCATCCACCCAAACTTTGGTCTCCCTCTTGACCTGTGACCATTCGCCTCTACCTTCAGCACCCATTTCCCTCGATCTCCTTTCATCCACCCTCAATATCTGTTAGTAGGTATGCTTTTATTCAAATAGGACACCAAAGTATACCCACCCAATATCACTATCATCTTTTCCTGTCGCCCCCCAGAGTTAACGACCGCCTGATCTCTGCCAACGGAGTCAGTCTGGAGGGCGTGGAGTACGCGAGAGCGGTGCAGGTGCTGCGGGACTCTGGCGCCAGCGTGCAGCTGATGGTGCGCAGGAGGGTGGTGCTCCCCAGCGCCAGTCCACAGACACTCACCGTCACTCTCACCAGGACACGGAGGAAGGAGGGTGAGCGTGGGAAGGGGCTTTTTATGGGATGAAAGAGAGGCCGGAGGGAAGAAGAAAACGCTCGCAGGTAGTAGTGGCTCTCATGTATATAAAGAAAAGGGTAGGCGGAACAAAGTGTAGTGGATGTTATTGGAAAAGTGGCTGGCGGAGTGAATGCATTATCTGGAAAATAGAAAGAGTTATTGAGTAAAGGATCATTTTGAAAAGAATACGATGATGGCCGTGTTACGTATCTAGTGAAGGGAGAGTATGCTTTCTGTATGATTTAGCTACAACTAAATGAAGTTCTCTGGAAGCATGCCGTGCAACGGTGTTAGGTAACTTCAGGTATCTTTTCAATGGCTGATTTGTGATAGGCGAGATTCGTGACTATTTGCTAATGCTGCCGCACAAAGGACAACAATGATGTAATTTATCTTGTTGCCTAAAATTTGAAATAATTGAATTTCCCAACAGGGACGAACAATGATTTTACGAAAGTTCATAGTGCATGGCAAATATTGTTGTTTTAGTTAATGTTTTTGCAAGCTTCCAGGAAAATCTAAATGTTATCAGTGCCTAGCCATAATTTTTGAATATTGAACGGCATACGCGGGCGAATGTGGCCTTCTTGCCTTCTCAAATAGGAGCCTGTCAAGTTCCATAACCGGTGCCATCAGTCTCTGTCACTTGTTCATAATCTCCACAAAGTCATGTTGTGTTCATGGGCCGCACAGAAACAGCCCCTACTCCTGTTAATCTTTGGGGCTCCAGAACCGAGCAAGTCGAGTGAGATTGGTCCTTTCTGCCACGCTGGGTTTTCTGGAACCACATGACCGTGGCACCTTGAGAGTTACTGTCCTGTAGCACTCATGCAAAATTTTGCCAATCGGACCTACGAGAACAGTGCTTCTGCGGGCTTTTAAACCTGGTCATTCTTGAGTAATGACTCCTGCCCCTCTCCCCAGAGTACGGCGTGGTGCTGGGCTGTCGCCTCTACATCAAGGAGGTGGTGCGAGGAGGGCTGGCGGCGCGGAATGGGGCGCTTAGAGAGGGCGACGAGCTTCTTAGAATAAACACCTCCCCAACAGGTCAGGGCCATTGGGGTGTGGTGAACATTTCAATGCTGAGGACACTCTTCGAACAGTCAGAATCAGAGATTAGGTCGTGGAGCTGCCTCTGTAAGTTCGTTAATTTTATCAAGTTTAACTGGAACAGAAGGTATTAGATTTGATTAGAGTGCCAAGGCTTTCTTGTGCACTGGAGTCAATGTCCATCTGTAACCGGATACAGAAGGTATCGGCTACCCTCCAAGCCATGGACAATTTTAGGTATCCTACCTATGGAAAATGAAAGCTACTCATCAGCATATAAAAGATATAGCTACTCCCAAACCATGGAAGATTTTAGCTACCCAACCCAAGAAAAGTTATAGCTACATCCAAACTTTTGAAGATATTTACCATCCCAACCATGGGAGATACTAGCTACCACTCGTCCCTAACCATGACTGATGATCACTATCTCCCAATCCTTGTAAGATCGCTACGCAACGCAGATTGTGGTTCAAACAAAATAAACACTTTTATTAGCTTATTATTCCAAACGACTTTTGAACTGGTGTTTCAGATGCTTTATTTTGTTGAACATGATTAATTATCCATCATTTCAATATCTACTAAAGTGGCAGCAATATGGGCATTTCTGTTAATTTGTCACGAGGAAATAGGTAAGATCTACCGAGATAAATTAATCTAATATTAAGAACTACTGGCTGGCTTCAATGG
>SDVV010041047.1:0-10476 GCA_016164225.1 Gammarus roeselii | reverse complement strand
ATGTACTGACAGGTGTTTATTTACAAAGAATGTACTGCAACTTGTTTATTTGTAAAGAATGTACCTAGAGGTGGGTATTTACAAAGCGTGATGTGAGGTGGGTAGCTAAAATTAATGTATTGATAGGCTGGCATATACAAAGAATTTATAGACAGGCGCGCATATACAAAGAATGTACTGAGAGGTTGGTATTTGCAAGGAATGTACTGAGGGGTGGGTATTTACAAAAATGTACTAACAGGGGGGTATTTACAAAGAATGTACTAACAGGGGGGTATTTACAAAAAATGAACTAAGAGAGGGGTATTTACAATGAATGTACTAACAGGGGGGTATTTACAATGAATGTACTAACAGGGGGGTATTTACAATGATTGTACTAACAGGGGGTATTTACTCAAATCCTAATCTTGTTTCAGGGTCAAAGATTTTCACAGTGTCAATCATGCTCTTTTCTCACACGTGAAACTAAAAATGCGTCAACAGGGTCTTTGCAGTAGAATTAGAAATGCTTCTACAGTGGCCCTGCACTAGAATTAAAAAGGCCTCTACATTGTCTCTATATTTGAACTAAAGGTCGTTACAGTATCTCCAGAGACTAATTATTAAGACCACTACAATGTCTTCACATCAGAATTCAAAAGGCCTCTGTAGTGTCTCACCAGTTGAATTAAACACACCTATGCAGTATCTCAACAGTAGAATTAAAATTCCCTAAACAGTGTCCCTACAGTAGAAATGCAAATACCTCTACACTGGCTCAACAGTTGAATTAAAAAGTCTTCAGCAGTGTCCCTACAATAGGATTAAAAATATATATTCTAGAGTGTCTCTACAGAAGAGTTGAAAAGGCCTCTACAGTGTTTTTACTGAACAAATAAAAAGGCCACTACAGTGTTCTAACTGTAGAACTGAAAAGCCCTCTACCGAGTACAGTAGACCAAAAGTACAGATGCAGATACAAACATAGGGTCGAATTTCTCAATAATTTAGTTATTTTAAGCAAAAGGGTCCGGTCTGTAGATTCCGCAACAAACTTTGTGTCATGAGTGCGGTCCCAGGTCATTGTCAACACAGCAGGGATCGACAGTGTGACTGGTTTACCCCTGCTGCGTCATGGTGACCACCCCGTTTCTCAACTAAATATCAATGACGGGAAAGCACACCAGGGCAGCGTCAAAAAATATTCCGTTTACAACCATTCTCAACTCACGACTATACATTGTACGCTCTCTCGCTACCTCCACACACACGTATCTCCTTTCTACGCCTGCTTCACGCCGTCCATCCACCCAAACTTCGGTCTACCTTCAGGCCCACGTCAACTCAGCACCGCCTTTATCACCCTTTTCACCAATCTCCCATCATCCATTCTCAATATATGCCCAAACCATCTCTGAGCAAGCGAAACTGTCTGTCCTCTAACTTCCTCACTATCCCCGTTCTAATTCGAACAACGTCGTTATTGATCCTATCCCTCAGCGTCACTCCAGCCATGCTCTTCAAGCATTTCATGTCGAGTTGCCCCTCCTGAGCTCTGTAGAGCACAGCTGGGACAACTACCTCCTCATACAACCATCTCTTTGCTTCCATCCCCAACGTCGTACATCTCATTACACTCTTCAGTACTCCCAACACTTTACACCCTTCCTTCACTCGTGACTTCATCTCAGTTCCCACTAGTTCAGTCGTTTCCCCATGGGAGCCCTTGTACTCAAAATACTGAACTTCCTCCAATATATTTTCATTTAGGAAGACACTAATTTTGCTCGCATGGACACTAAGTTTTACATACTATACCAACTGTAAAACAAGCCTACACAACTTCTCCTCCGAATCTGTCACAAGTGCCGTACCAACAGCAAACAGGAACTGACTCAACGGCTAACTACGCCCATTCACTTCCAACAGCTCTAAGCCACGACCCAGTACACTCGCGTTCACCTCCCTAACCACTCCATTCATGAAGAGATTAATAGGCAGTGAGAAAAAGCGCAGCCGTTTTCAGTCCCATTATCACTGTGAACCAAGCACTCGCCTAACTCCCCACCTGACACATACTTTGCTGCCAACATAGAAACTTTGAACAGATTCCAACAGATTTCCACCCACTCCATTTAAACGCAACACCCTCCACAGCACTTCCTGGTCGACCCCGTCGTAGGCCTTTTCCATAGTCATGAAATCCCAAACCAAATCCTTTCCATTCGCAATGTTATTCTCACAGGCTTGTCTCACTGCAAAACCTGATCGGCACACCTTCTACCACTCCTGAAACCACACTGTTTCTTGCCAATTGCTCCATCCGTAGTCTCTCATTCTTTTGATCAGCACATTCCCGTGCAGCTCACCCACTGTGATCGAACTTTTACCTCATCTTCATATTTGAATTTGATAGGTTGAGACATTTAATTATTTTATATTGTGCTCTTGTAAGCTTTAAAAAAGATATTATACAAACTTGATCATAATTACTCTAACACATACATTAAAATCCAGACTGAGGACTATACACTTTGCAACACGTCATTTCTAAATAATTTACCTTTGGTTTTCATTTACATGACGCCATCTTGCCTCCGGCTATAGTCTTCGATACTTTTGCGTCTATGGTGTAGCTAAAATGTAGCTACATCTACGTTTTTCTACCTAAATTTAGGTTATTCTGATCTACCTAGAGTTCTACGTTACTAAACTTGCTTGTCTATGGGGTCTTAACTTAGTTTTGGGCTTATCTTTGGTATTCTCCGGGTGGCGTCTGTTGACGGTTAATTAAAGGACCAACACGTCCAACTTCCTCACTGTCACAAGTCACTCTGCCCTGTCCTTTTTCCCACCGTGGGAAACATCAAGCCCAAGAAACAGTCCTCTGGCGGTTACGGCCTGTGGTTCGTACCTACTTCTGTCCACTCGGAGATATACATAAAACATACTTGGCAATAACTTGGCTAATTTGCTATATCAATTCTTACATAAAATCACAAACGGTGATTTAACTTCAAGGTTTTTATGGTATTACTTCACAATCTTATTTACATGCATATCAAGAGATTCAAAAGCATGTAGCGTCTGTAGTGCAGCAGACCAGACAAGGAGGGAGGGGGAGGGGAGGAAAGGTGGTTCCATGCCCCTCAGCTCTAGGCCTATCCGCTACACCATTGACCACATCACAACATTTATGTTTCTACAAATGGGATGTCTTCTTAGGGGTGTAGCATGTAGCTTTGTTTGTTACACCCACAACACATAACTAACTGATACCTCTAGAGTTGCATCATTCATTTTCATCTCCTGTTCTCGCATGCAGCGAAACAATACAAACACGCCCCACTCAATTGACACCGCGCCCGAAACAAGACACAGTTTCAGTAGCCTCACTGGCCGTTCGTCAATCGATACTCCACCCCTTTTCAAGCACTCAGACACAATGCTGTCCAAGTCAGTGGCTTTCCCTGTTTTTTTTACATCACCTTTGCCGCCTCCTCTACCTCTCCCTTAGTAATGTCCGCTACAATGCCAGCCTCTCCCACTTCTTCAACATTCAACAACTCATCAAATACTTTGCCCACCTTTTTTACATTATCTGGCAGTTTTCATCTTTCACCACCTCCTCCTTCCCGGTCTTCTCCTTTTTCGCCCTCTTCCACCTCTTTTCAGAACATCTTTTTGTACTCAAAATTATGGCACAACAGTCTGCCTCACCTGGCATCGGCGTTCTTTTTTGCTCTCTTATTATAGGCAACATCGGATAAAATTACAGAATTCTTAGAATCAACCAAATTGATTGACGACTCCCAGCATGGCGTTAGACACATCTGTTTCTGTCATACGAATCTGCTACTCTTTTTCAGAAATATAATCGAAATCTACGACACAAAATCTCCAAACGCAATCATTTACCTTGACTTTCAAAAGGCCTCTGATAAAGTCACCCACAAGCGCCTAATAAGTAAATTGCACAGCATCGGTATTCAAGACAAGCTTAACAACTGGATAAAATACTGGCTTACGGACAGACGGCAGCGAGTTGTACTTAACGGAGCTTCCTCCCCCTGAGGTAATGTTACAAGCGGCGTGCCTCAAGGATCCGTTTTAGGGCCAGTTTTCTTTATAGTATTCATTAACGATCTCGATAGCAACGCACTCTCAAATATTATCAGGTTTGCAGACGATGCAAAGATCGGAAGAAAAGTGCAAACTGAACTAGAGTGTCAGCAGATCCAAATTGTTATAAGGTCAAAAAATTGGCAAATTAAATTTAATGTCGACAAATGCAAAGTTATGCACATAAGTCATCATAACCCCAAACACGAATATTCAATGTCTGGAAAGAAACTCATTCCCGTCGCCGAAGAGAGAGATTTAGGTGTCATCGTTAGTAACTACTTAAAAAGTATCAAGCAACGTAACGATGCTGCCAAGAAAGGCAACAAAATGCAAGGTATGATATCTCGCACTATCTCGTACAAAAAAAACATCACAGTATGCTCAAATTATTTAATGCCTTTTTTAGACCGCATCTCGAGTATGCTGTTCAATTTTGATCTCCATTCCTTAGAAAATACGTTATTAAACTTGAAAAGGTTCAACGTAGAGCTTCCGAGTCAGAGGCGACATGATCGAAGTGTGTAAGATTATGAAGGGTAAGGAAAACGTCGACCGAGCGAGCCTTTTCACTCTCTATATAAACGGAGTGACAAGGAATAATGGATAAAAAATCGCTGGGAAACGTTTCTCACTCTACATAACGCGCAATTTCTTCACGTATAGAGTTATCGAAGAATGGAACAAATTTCCAGCGGAGGTTGTAAACAGCAATACAATCGAATCGTTTAAGTCGCGGCTCGATAAGTTCTACATAAATCGCCGATAAATAGCTAAGCAATTCTCTTTCGTGTTGTTTAAAAGGAAACAAATGGTACGCAAAGCTCTCTTAGACGTTCTACTTCAGGACTAATTCTTTTGTCATCAAGAGGCAACCTACTTTGGGCCAATGGACCTCTTCGACGTTCTACTCCAGAACTAATCCTCTTGCTATCAAAAGGCAACCTAGTTTGGGCCAATAGGCCTATTGTTGTCTTCCTACACTTGTAAACCACTAACATCGCTTGCAACCACTCCTCAAAGGCTCTTCTCTTCTGCGCCACCGCCAGTTTAGCCTCTTCGTTCCACCACTCGCAGTCTTTCCATCTGCACCCGCTCATACGGCGCACACCACACACATTTTCCGCACATCTCAACAACACATCTCTGAACGTCTCTCAATCTTCTTCAACATCTCTCATGTCTTGCCCTCTCACACTGGCATACCTCAACGCCTGCTGGAACTCCACAGCTCTGCTTCCCACATTCAGTTCACTCACCTTCACTACCTCTCTTCCTACTCCCACGCTGTTGTTACCGTTTCACCTCTGCTCCACTCTTAATCTTGCTTCCACCAGCAGATGGTCAGACATTTATCCACCCTCCCCTTTCAACACCCGCACATCCAACAGCCTCCCCACCACTCTCCTCCAGATCTGTACAAAATACACCAGCGCTCTCTCCCCCACTGCACCATGGGCCATCCTCACTAATGGGTACTTGTTGATATCTCGCTTCTTGAGCAGGCTATTTTCAACCACCAGCTCTTTTTCCATACACAGAACTATCAGGCTTTCCTCGTTGCCATTTCTACTGGGAACGCCCTACTTTACTACCACATTCTCCACCACTACATCTCTAACTCACACATTAAGGTCACCCAGTAAAACCAAATTGAAATGACCTCCAAAACTCTCAATACACTCTTTCAGGTCAGTTCAAAATTCCCCCCTCTCCTCCTCACTCCTTTCGCCACTACGTCCGTAAGCACTCACAAACGCCCATCTTTCTATACGCAACTTAATCTTCACCCATATCAACCTTGAGGACACCAACTTCCATTAGGTAACGCTACTGGCTTACGGATCACTCAATATCAACACTACAGTTTCCCGTGACCAACCTTCCTCCACGCCCAACTTTCTTCCATTCACCACATCAAACTTACATTCGCCCATACCTTTCAACTTCGTTTCACTCCGCGAAAACACATCAAACCTCTTCCTTCCTCACAAATATCCCACCAATCTGTCTTCTTTTAGCTTCATCCGTACTACAACCTCGCACATTCAGCAAACCCCCACCCCCGTGCGTCTTACCATGTTTGAGGGAGGATTTTACAGAGGAAGATACTCCTAACCCCCTCGCTCCATCCCTATTACTCGTCTTCCTGTAAATATGCAGGTCAAAATTGATAACATTCGGCATTTGAATGTTTCAATTAGATTCAGTATTTTAACTCTGATCTAGAAAACATCACCCAATTCAGTGGATGAATATATTTTCAAAATGGTATATTGAAAGTCTCTAATATTAAATATCTGTATGAACGGATCTCCAGTAACAGAAGTGAAAAGAGAACGATTAAATACTTCCAAAGAACATGAGCACTTTATTCGCCCGGTTTGCCATCGATTATTATTGTCAATTATTGGACATGGTATCAGCGTGAGTGAGTGCATTCGACATTCAAGGTAATTCACATGTTTATTCTGAATTAATTCACCCTTAATGGAGATCAAACGATGACGATTAAAATAAAATAAAATAAAATTAATAAGAATGTTACACTGAGGTTATAGTTGGTCAGAAAGCTATCGGCGTCCAGTGCAGTGGATATGTAGTTCATAATTCCCTTTTACCAACTCTGCTCTGTTTGTTTCAGTATTGAAAATAAAACGCCAATTTTGGATTCAAAAATAGGTTCGCAATTAAGTCAAAGTAGCACAAGACCTCGACCAGCTGGACGATATCAAAATTAATTTCATTAAAAGTATGGCTTAATGAACAGTAAAAAAATCACGCCAACCAACACTGCAATGATGGCATATGATGGTGTATCCTTAAGCAACACTGCAATGATGGTGTATGATGGTGTATCCTCAAGGTTGTACATAGAATGACTATAAGCTTCTAAACACAAATGTATTGCGCTGCAGAGACGAGGATCTTATCAACTCAGGAATTCAGAGCAACGTTCCACATCTGCAGCAATGTTCCATAATCGTGGCCAGAAATATGCAGCAACGCAGCTTGGAATTTATTTCCCTGCTTTGGTTGTCCGCATAGCAGACTGGGAGGAGGTACGCGGCGTGTGTTTGAAGAGGTTCCAGGATGCATGCAAGTTCTGGGATTATAAATTGTCGTGAAATATTCATAAATACTGCGAATAGCAACGCAACTATGACGTAATAGCATATAAAAGTTTGAAAAGGAACCCATTCAAATTGGATGCTTTGACAGAGAGGTGATGTGTTTCGCAATGTAACTCTCATAAAGGCTGATACGTGAAGGCTGCCAGTTGATGTGTTTCGCAATGTACCTCTCATAAAGGCTAAGACGTGAACGCTGCCAGTTGATGTGCTTCGCAGTGTACCCTCACAAAGGCTAAGACGTGAATGCTGCCAGTTGATGTGCTTCGCAATGTACCTCTCAGAAAGGCTAAGATGTGAACGCTGCCAGTTGATGTGTTTCGCAATGTACCTCTCACAAAGGTTAAGACGTGAAAGCTGCCAGTTGATGTGTTTCGCAATGTACCTCTCACAAAGGCTAAGACGTGAACGCTGCCAGTTGATGTGCTTCGCAATTTACCTCTCACAAAGGCTAAGATGTGAACGCTGCCAGTTGATGTGCTTTGCAATGTACCTCTCACAAAGGCTGAGACGTGAACGCTCCCAGTTGATGTGCTTCGCAATGTACCTCTCACAAAGGCTGAGACGTGAACGCTGCCAGTTGATGCGATGTGCAATGTACCTTTCACAAAGTCATTTTCGGGGTTATCCACTTTCAGTGATCGATATTCGTGAGACGTTATCTTTGTAACTCGTCAAAGCAATTATCTTAAATCGTCGGCCCGGTTTATCCGGCATGCTGCTCCGGTCCCTAATATAAGGTTCCTTCAACAGTGTTTGTCCAGCCATTTCCAGCTCTGACCTCCTGAACATTTTGAAATTCCATTTTTTTTTCTTTAGTCACTATGAAAATTTTATTTCGCGAAAGGGCCGGAACTTTGATTTTTTTCTGTTAATATTTACGAAAAATATTATCACCCATTCTATAAGGTTTGGTCTATAAAGGTATTTGTAATTTCCAACTACTTGATGATACAGAAACCTTCTCATAACGCAATGTTGTACAATCAAAATTACAGTAATCTCTCATATAAGTTTTCTTAGGTATTAAACTAAACACTTGGGTCCCCTTAAATCATAAAACAGAAGTTAATTTTTTTCAAAAATAATTACTTTAAGCTCATAGTTAAAGGGATGCGTTGCTGAAATGTGCGGAGAAGGTGTGTGGTGCGTGATATGTGGGCGGGTGCAGAAGGAAAGGTCGCGAGTGGTGGAACAAGGAGGTCAAACTGGCGGTGGCACGGAAAAGAGGAGCGTTTGATGAGTGGTTGCAGGTGAAGTCGGTGGTGGCTTATGAAAGCTACAAAGAGAGGAGAAGCGAGGAGAAGCGGGTGGTGAGGAGAGCCAAAAAGGACGCTGATGCCAGGTGGGGCAGACTGTTGTGCCAGAATTTTGAGAAGAACAAAAATATGTTCTGGAAAGAGGTGAAGAGGGTGAGAAAGGGACAGACCAGAAAGGAGGTAGTGGTGAAAGATGAAAATGGCCAGTTGTTGTTGGAAAGAGGAGATGTACGGAAGAGGTGGGCCGAGTATTTTGACGAGTTTTGAATGTCGAGGATGGCAGAGAGGCTGACATTGTTGCTGTGGGTGGTGGTGCTCGGATGCCAGTTTTGGGAGAAAGACTTGTGGTGGATATTACCAGGAAAGAGGTGCAGGAGGCGGTGGACGTGATGGAAGCAGGGAAAGCCCTGGTTTGGATGGCGTTGCGACCGAGTGTCTGAAGAAGGGGGATTGACGATTGTCGAATAGTTGGTGAGGTTACTGAACTTGTGTTTTGTGGCAGGCGCGGTACCGATTTAGTAGCACAGTTCCTGCATTGTTCCGCTATATAAGGGCAAAGGAGATAGAAATGAATGCTGCAACTCGAGAGGTATCAGTCTGTTATGTGTGGTTGGTAAGTTGTGCGGGAGAGTGCTGATTAAAAGGATTAGAGACTGTACGGACTGCGTAATTTGAGAGGTTCAGTGTGGTTTTAGGAGTGGTAGAGGGCGTGCCGATCAGATTTTTGCAGTGAGACAGGTCTGTGAGAAGTACCTTGCCAAAGGAAAGGATGTGTTTTAGGCCTTCATAGATCTGGAGAAGGCATACGACAGGATTGACAGGGAAGCGCTGTGGAGGGTGATGCGTTTGTATGGAATGGGCGGACATCTGTTGAAAGCGGTGCAGAGTTTTTATATTGGCATCCGAGCATGTGTCAGAGTGGGAAGCGAGGTGAGTGATTGGTTCACAGTGAAAGTGGGACTAAGACAAGGCTGCGTGATGTCTCCCTGGCTGTTCAACCTCTATATGGATGGAGTGGTCAGGGAGGTGAATGCGAGTGTGCTGGGTCGTGGCTTGGAACTCTTGGAAGCGAATGGGCGGAGTTTGGCAGTTGAGCCAGTTGCTATTTGTTGATGATACGGCCCTGGTTGCGGATTCGGAGGAGAAGCTATGTAGGCTAGTGTCTGAGTTTGGTAGAGTGTGTGAGAGGAGGAAGTTTCGAGTGAGCGTGGGTAAGAGTAAAGTAACGAGATGATCGAGGACCGTCGATGCGAGCAAAATTAGTGTCCCCCTAAATGGAGAGCTCTTGGAAGAAGTTCAGTGTCTCAAGTATCTGGGCTCCCATGGGGAAAAAACTGAACTAGTGGAAACTGAAGTGAAGGTGCGAGAGAAGGAGGGGTGTTAAGTGTTGGGTGCACTGAAGAGTGTAATGAGCTGTAGGACGTTGCGGGTGGAAGCAAAGAGAGGGCTGTATGAGAGTTTTGTTTCGAGGGGTGAGAGCAGAGGAGAGAAGGTTGAATGTTTTCGAGATGAAATGTCTGAGGAGCATGGCTGGAGTAACGCTGAGAGACCGTATCACCAACGACGTGGTTCGAATCAGAACAGGGATGGTGAAGAAGTTGGAGGACAGAGTGGATTCGCGTGTTCTGAGATGGTTCGGGCACATGGAGAGGATGGATGAAGGAAGTTTGGTGAAAAGGGTGATGAATGCGGAGGCGAGTGGTCGCAGGCCGAGAGGTAGACCGAAGTTTGGGTGGATGGATGGTGTGAAGCAGGCGTTAGGGAGGAGAGACATGAATGTGGAGGGGGCGAGAGAGCGTGCAATGAACAGGCGTGAGTGAAGAATGGCTGTGAATGGTTTATTTTTACGCTGCTCTGATGTGCTTTCCCGCCCTTGGCATCCCGCTGTCGGGATGGTCGTGGGTGGGGGGGGGGACATTAGGACGCGGCGTGGGTAAACCAGTGAAAACTGTCGGGCCCTGCTGCTGACAACGGATCCTCGG
>SDVV010041046.1:0-10476 GCA_016164225.1 Gammarus roeselii | reverse complement strand
GATGGTTGCGCCAACAGGATTGGGAGGTTGCCTACCGCAGCGCCTTTAGTTCACTCGCTCCGACGCGCTGTGTGGAAACTTGAAGTTAAAAACGTACTATATCGTCGAGGAAATTAGTGTTACAAAAGTTGTCATGACATTCCACAGAGGGTGCTGTTCCGTCAGTAGAAATATAATTGGTTGAGGTGAACCGTGCAGTGTGCTGTTTCGTCAGTAGGAATATAATTGGTTGGGGTGAACCGTGCAGTGTGCTGTTTCGTCAGTAGGAATGTAATTGGTTGAGGTGAGCCGTGCAATATGCTGTTTCGTCATTAGGAATATAATTGGTTGAGGTGAGCCGTGCAGTGTGCTGTTTCGTCAGTAGGAATATACTTGGTTGAGGTGAACCGCCCAGTGTGCTGCTTCGTCAGTAGGAATATAATTGGTTGAGGTGAACCGTGCAGTGTGTTGTTTCGTCAGTAGGAATATAATTGGTTGAGGTGAGCCGTGCAGTGTTCTGTATCGTCAGTAGGAATATAATTGGTTGAGGTGAGTCGCGCAGTGTGCTGTTTCGTCAGTAGGAATATTATTGGTTGAGGTGAGCCGTGCGTATATATAACAAGAGTTATCCAAAACATGACTAATGGCATCATGCTTCCGCCACACACGTTACTAGGTAGGCCGCACATGATATCGAACTTTTGTTTACGTTAATTCAAATAGTGTATATGATAATAAAGTTTTATGTGTTAGATTTGAAAATTCATTGCCAGACAATTAGAAATAAATAAATAAGTTATTTAATAATTCGGAATATTGTTCATTCCCCACACATATCAGGAACGAGAAACAGTGCATGCTCGCAACGATTCGACTAACGTAAACTAATATCAGTTCAAAGTTGACGACTCATAGGTCAGTTCATGGAAATCTTCAGGAACCTAAAGAGCTTGCTAGAGCTGGCCCACAAGCTCTTTGTTATGGGATTTAATGCATGGAATAAAAATACCGAGAAAAAAATGTTGTTGAAAGCCATATGGAAATTTGTTGCCGAGAACATCATTCGAATCAAATACCAAAAATTTGGAACCACTTACCACGTGAGGTGACTATTAGTATTAACGTCAACACAGTAAAATCCGTTCCGAGTAACGCTGTAAAACTCAATGGTCACATTGGGTGGAAAAAAACTTTGTCAAAGGTTGCAGCGACAGGCAGCCGATGGATGATGGGCGTCGCATCTATGCTTGGTTAGGTGTTTTGTTGACTAAGATGTTACTAGACTTTATACCAGTGTCCCAGACCAACTGCCATACTATACTATACTTTTCCTATAAAGTCTCGTTTTGGTTCTCAGAATAAATTGATTTGCCGTCACATGTGGGCATGTTTGTGGCAAATATAACGCGTTCTAATCATTTTATAAGTCAACAATAGGAATGCCCTGTACGTTTTAAGTCGGCTTGAATAGCTTTCACTAACGTAGCGGTCAACTGAGATGGTCAACAGACATCTCCCCGTTCGTCCCACCTCCGTTCATTAACGAGCCCGCTACTCCCAGCTCCGTCCATTTCTGATAAATGTTCGCTCCCAATATTTCCGTCAGTTATCGACCAACAGTTCGCTACTACCCGCTCCGTTCGTTAATTACCAGCGGCCGCTGCTCTCCGCTCCATCCTTAGTTTTCGACCGATTGAAGTCTTGCCCATGATCCGTCCGTTTTCGAAAAACTTCCCGTTCCTCCCAGCTCCGTCCGTGATCGATCAACTAGCTCCTCCCCGATCCTCGTCTCAGCTCCTCCTTCCAGCTCCACCCAGTTCCTCCTCCCGCTCCTCCCAGCCCGTCCGTGACCGATCGTCTGCCCGTTGCTCTCAGTTCCGTCTTATAACGACCAACTGCCGCTTCTTTCAGCTCCGATCGTATGCGGTCAACTGCCCGCTTCTGTCAGCTTCGTTTGGATGCGGTCAACTGCCCGCTTCTGTCAGCTTCGCTCGTATGCGGTCAACTGCCCGCTTCTGTCAGTTCCGTTCGTATGCGGTCAACTGCCCCCTCCTTTCAGCTCCCTTCGTATGCGGTCAACTGTCCGCTTCTGTCAGCTCCGCTCGTAGGCGGTCAACTGCCCACTTCTGTCAGCTCCGTTCGTATGCGGTCAAGTAACCGCTTCTGTCAGCTCCGTTCGTATGCGGTCAACTGCCCGCTTCTGTCAGCTCCGTTCGTATGCGGTCAACTGCCCGCTTCTGTCAGCTCCGTTCGTATGCGATCAACGGCTTACTGCTCCAAGCTCCGTTTGTTTACAGTGTAGTGCCTGCTGCATTTTTTGGGGCTTCCAGAAGTAATTTAAGGCGAAACATAATTTTATTTTAGACCATAAGGATTCATCGAGCTGAGAACTGTTCACGGTTAAGACAGAGTGTCAGCTATGACAGCTCGACAGAGTGCCAGCTATGACGGCTTGGCTACACAGGGCCAGCAATGACGGCTCGACTACAGAGTGCCAGCCATGACAGCTCGGCCACAGAGTGCCAGTCATGACAGCTCAACTACAGAGTGCCAGTCATGACAGCTAGCAGAGTGCCAGTGATGACGGCTCGACCAAGTGCCACTCATGACGGCTCGGCTTCTATTCTAATGAACTAAGCGTCGCAACTGGATTGTATTGCAGTAGGATTGCACGTCAATGTTGAATAAAGGCTATGGGCTCTTCCTCGTCTCGAAAGACCCATGTTAGGGTATTGGAGTACTTTATGGAAGACGATCCAGTATAAACAGTATTAATGATTGCCACTGTCTCAACTGTTATTAGATACCTAGTGTAGTTTAGTGGTTAGGACGACGAAGAAAGAATCGAATTGACTTAACTATTGTTCATTTGATGAGTGTGTTGCGTCATGCTCTCAAAGAAGAGTTTATGAGGAGCTACGGTCAACGAATTGATAGTGTTGAATAACAAGACGGAAAACAGCTGCGTTCACTCATCGAAACATCGAAAAAACATCCTCCAGATCGCGATCTTATAACTGAAGGCACATGTTTTGTTGATCACGCCATTGCAACTGCGCAAATAAAATCTATTCCCCCCAAACCAATTTACGACTTGAAATTACTTATTTGGGCGTGTCTATTTGCGTCATTTTTTCATTTCAGTCTACGGTAAACCCTCCGAATATTTAACTTACTCGACATCAAAAACGTGGTCCGTGTGGTGGAATTAACAGAACAAATATTGTTTATATGCACCTGTCTCTCCTTCGACAATGAATACAATTCATGTAATCATCTTTAATGATGTTTTAAATGATACGGAGTAGTGATTTTCCATATTGTTGCACCGCAATATTCCGACTCATTGCGATATATAATTTTTTTTTTGGCGAAAACGATGTTTAAAAGGAAACTAATGCACTGTTCATGAGCACAATTTCGAAATCGAATACCTTAACTGGATTTCTCTGATTTTTCCTCTGTTCTTGTCATCCCTTCATCTCTGCATTTCCAACTTATATCCTGTTGCAATGGTTGGTACAATGTTCTAAACCGAATCCTCACATTGTATTCCGAGCGGAAGCATTTCTTGGCAAGTTTGCTCAGGGGATGTGACGGTGGCACGGAACGCTATGAATAATAAAGGTTGTCTGTTGACCTACTCGTATAAAGGTTCTTTAAAAAAGCAATGCATACTGAAAAGACTATCGGGAACAGTCTGTTCTTTTCATTATGAGTATTGTTCCACACTAATGCAGGAAAGTCACAATTATTTTCCTTGTTTGCGGACCTATGCTTTAATAACTATTTTTCAACGTGGAACTCTCGCGCCAGGCTAAGTTGACTCTTTCAGATGCTTCCTTCCTTCCAAGGTTCCGATTGTGCCAGCAGCCCGAGACGTTTCAAGATGTTGCAGAGGTCTTCATACCGAGTGTAAAGAGGAACTATGCAGGTAATAGTTGGCCTATGATCGTGAAGATCATATTGATATCGATCTAATTTACAATACCTATCAGCGGATCGATATGAGAGACATGACTGGACAGAGATATCTTTTCATCGAATCGGTGAAGTTAGAAACCATCCAGTGGAATAGAACTCTGTAACTGAAGACCAGCTATTTTTTTCAAACTATTGCAACTGATGACAAATTAAATTAATCCTCCTGTACCTGTTAACGACAACCTGGCAATGCCTGCAACGGGATATAAGACGATTTTTGTACTTTAGTCTACGGTAAATACTCCGCGTGTGTATATCACTCCTAAACCAACCGGTGATGATAATTCAGTAGCACGTATGGCAGAGGTTAATTTGAATAAAATAGCTCACTCACATCGTTGCTTTCTTATAATTTTCATGTTTGGACATCTCATACAAGAGTTATATGTCGTTGGCTTTGTAGCATATAATATTTGCTATGCTCATACGGAGCATCGTCAAATTACAGTTCATATAACAACAATGAAAGTGTGCTTATCAAATTACGACTTGCTGAGAAATGGGATATTCAACGTCTTTCGCATTTAGTCTAAGTAAATGCTGAGAATATTTAACGACTGCTGAACAAACCGATGAAGGTACTTAAATGGCGCGTGTGGCAGAGAAGAACTTTAATAAAATAGTTCACTCACTTTAAAGTTGATGCCATTTGGGCTGTTTCATAATCATTTCCGTTTATAGACACTTCATAGATGATTTATATGGCGCTGGCTTATTGATATGTGTTGTTGGCGATTTTCATAGCAAAAGGTTTTCTACACAATTTGTTTCTGAAGCTAAATGTGGTCAAAATGCATTTAAAATAGTTTTACAAATTGGAAATGAAACATTTTATCTCCGTCATTGTTTTCGACCGAGAATGTATCCGAACACATTATTGCTGATGTGATCTTGATCTGTTTCGAAAACGAATGCTATTCGAGGAAATCATCTGCACAGATATTTAAACTGATACGGACCTGTGTTTCTCCTAAGTGTTTGTTGCTAAGTGTTTGTGGCAAATTTTCTTTCGATGCCCACGCTGGAAGTGCAACTGATGAACTGCACAGGACTTCCATTGGGAAATCGGATACCATAACTTAGCTTCTGAGATTCCTCTTCGGCTTCATCCATCCCATTTTCCCTGCATTTCCATTCATGTCTTGTTACAGCTTCTTGTTATTAGGAGATGGGACGGTGGTTCAGAACGTCATAATTATTCAAGGTTGTCTGTTGACCTAGTTGTATTGGTTGTTTAATATTTTAGCCAATGCATTCAAATAAGACTATTGGAAACAGATCGTTCATTTCATTACAAATCTTATTTGACACACTTGAAGATATGTCGACATAAAAATCCTTGCTCGCGATCCTATGGTTATATAATGATTATTCTTCCCGAAATTCTTACGCCCGGTTTAGTTAGCTAAGCCGGATCTTTTTTCCATCCGAAGTTTCAATTTACTCGCTAATATACATACTAAGGAGAGGTTAGGCGAAATGTCGCACTCGGGGATGGGCTCGTGAGACCGAGTTGGAATTCGCTGAAAATTATGTATAGTGAGGTATTTGATTATTGTTTCCGACATTACAACATTCATTTAATAGCTTGTGAAACATGTTGGCTAACAACATCGACAAGTGCAGAAGAAACCTAAATACTCGGCCAAACTCTTCCTAGAATGTCTTAGGTGACGGAAACAACTGCGCTACTGCTGCTGTTCGTCTGGAGGGACATTATGGCTGGTGTACGAAGATCAGTTTGGTCTCACGAGTACACCAACTTTGTGGGCGTAATTCCAGCATATTTTGATTCAACCTGAATCAAAATATTTGCAGCATATATTTCCTTGGGCTCGTTATTCAGATGCTCATGAGATGATATAATTGTTGCCATTCATTTTATTTTCTGTCCAACACAGACCTCTTATCTCGCTACTCTCGCTATAAGAGATTTTACAAACTGCTGTATTGTGACCAATTAAGCATTAAAATGAGCCAACCCAAATGAATTGCCATTTATTGAACATTTTACAGCCTCAATGTAGGTGTTTGTATTTGAAAACTTTTCGTTCTCATCAATATTGTTCGTGACTTTTGTTGCTAGTGACCAGCATCCGAGACTCATTAGTCAATTGTTTCGATTACTGATGGTTGATGCAACATTTCCTTTCAAATTATGAGAAAACCATATACCCAGGCTGCAAGTTCTCACTCACGACGCGAAGGTATATATTTCTTAGGTTACTGAGGAAGTGAAAAAACTCAATGCTACTGACCGAAAGAAGCATCGAACTGGAGTTTTTTTTTCTCTCGGAAGAAAGAGGAGCAATCCTGTTGCTCTCAGGGAGAGGACTAATCCTCTTGCTGACAAAGGATTTGCTCTGTTGAAGTACAAGCTCGACCTTGATGGACTACCCGACCGATATCCATGTTTACAAGCGTTTACGAGTGTGAAAGAAAACAACAGACATTTTGGCAATAAATAAGTTGCCCTTTGCAAGTTAGAAGATTAGTTATCAAGTAGAATGTCTAAGAGACTACATTTTTTTTTGTAATTACTGCATTAAAAGATCAAAACATTGGAATGATGTAGTAGGAAATAGCATTTACAGATGCTACTCGAAAGAACTCAAATCAGCCCATGAAAAGAAAAGCACTGACCAACGATGTGGAATTGAGATTGTCTCAGCTTCATTCCGCGTTAAACCAATGCTGACCGGTGTCATTACTGGACACCGTTTGCTGACCGGTGTCATTACTGGACACCGTTTGCTGACCGGTGTCATTACTGGACACCGTTTGCTGACCGGTGTCATCACTGGACACCGTTTGCTGACCGGTGTCATTACTGGACACCGTTTGTCAGAGAGCAGGTATCAATGTCGGGTAAAAAATTTACCGTGAGAGTGCCAATGTTGGGCACTAATCTAACTGTGCGGGTGTCTATGCCGGAAACATTTTATTAACAAATTTACTGGTGAGCGAGCAATACCCGGAAGCAATTTATGGACGATTCTAGTAGAATTTGTCGAGTCGTGACTTAAACGCTTCGAATGTAACCCTGCTTACATTTCCGCTGGAAGTTTGTTACATTCCTCGACAACTCTATTCGTGAAAAAAATGCGCGTGACGTCGAGTGCGAAGCGCTTAGAAACGATTTTGCATCCATTATTCTAAGTCTCTCTGTTCTCATCTAGAGTTCCGAGACTCGCTTGGTCAACGTTTTCCCTAACATTCATAATCTTCCACAATTTGGTTATGTCACCTCAGACTCGACAATGCTCTTGTGATTAATGATTGAGCTCGCGTAGTTGGTCTTCGTACGATTTATTGCGTTGCGAAGGGATAAGTTTGGTAGATCTGTGTCGAACCACCTCGAATTTAATAACGCTTCTTCTCTAAAATGGAGACCACGCTTGGACGGAGTATTCGAGATGCGGTCTAACAAATGCATTGTATAACTTAGGAATACTGTGTCTGCCCTGTACGAAATGGTGCGGATTTCCTACCTTGCATTTTATTGCATTTACTGGCAGCATCGGTACCTTGCTGTCTGCATTTAAGGTCGCCACTAATGATGACACCAAGATCTCTCTCTTCGGTTACGGGAATCAGTTTATCTCCGGAATTCGTGCTTGAGGTTATGATGGCTCATGGGCAGAACTATGGATTTGTCAACATAAAATTCAATTTGTCAATTTTCTGCCCAATCAACAATTTGGTTCAAGTCTACTTGTATCTCCTCACACTCAAATTTAATTCCCACTTATACTGCAAGCTTACTAAAGTTCTAGAGAAGGTTTCTGTCGAGATCGGTCATCGACATTATTATGTGAATTCTACTTCACACGGATCCTTGAGACCCGCCGCTTGTAACATGACCCCAAAAGGAGGAAGTCCCGTTTCGTTCGAATTGCTTCCGTTTGTCCGTGAGCCAACATTTTATCCAGTTACTAAACTCGGCTCTAATACCGATGCTGTGAGATGTTCTCAGTTTTTTCGGTGAGGGACTTCTAAAGTAAATGATCTTGATTGGAGATTTCAATTTCTGTAATTTTATCCGTAATTAAACTTACCAACAATTTGCCAGGGACAAAGGTGAGACAAATTCTTCTGGAATTCCCGGGACACCTGATGTGCCAGAAGGCCTTTAAATATATCATGCTATGATGTGAAGAAGGTTATTCGTTGCGCAGTGCCAGAGGAAGACTAGCGACATCAATGTAAAAATGATCGATGATGGTTGTTAAGATGATTGCTCTGAACCAATTCGACCCTCCTCACAAGTGAAATTTTACGTCGTCAGTCGTGTGTGTACCGAGGGCAGTGTGTGCACCGAGGGCAGTGTGTGTACCGAGGGCAGTGTGTGCACCAAGGGCAGTGTGTGTACCGAGGGCAGTGTGTGCACCGAGGGCAGTGTGTGTACCGAGGGCAGTGTGTGTACCGAGGCAGTGTGTTCACCGGGGGCATGCTAACATTAGTGGAATCAGTGTCCGTGTACCGAAAGAGTAAAGTTATTTCAGCCATTTGCTCTGCCACAAGAGCGGACTGACCACTTATTTTCAACAGAAATCGGATTTATGATGAGAGCACACTGGTCGAATTTTCAACTTGCCACGGGAAGTTTCACCCTGTGGATTTTTTACGACTTCGGGAGAGATGTCAACCGGATACGGATGCTATCATTTTAATCGCAGACTCTTGTGCGGCTCTCTTGACAAATGATGTTGATGTGAACGAGACTAACGGATTGCTTGCCGACTCATTTTCTGATTCCTCAGGTCTAACCTCATCTACCATCAGGGAACAAGGACGTAGTATAGAATTAATTTGCTGAGTTAAAAAGCAGTCGATGTTACGATCAAAGCTCAACAGAGATATCAATGATACGTTTGTCTGCCTCATCACCTAATACATCATTTAGATTCCGTTTGTTTTATGGACATGGTCGGCCGCAGCTATTACCCGGGACACGTGGGACTTCCCTTTAACCAAATTCCTTTTCCGACCATCTGCTATCCGACCAGCAACCATCCGACCATCGAGTATGCAGTATTTGAAGTGCTGTGAAATCGATGTTTCTATTCTACGGAAAAATATTATGACGAATAATGGACGGTGAGATAGAAGACTGAGCATACAAATTTAGATGCAGACTGGCTTCCGATGCATTTCTAGAAGCAAGTTCATGAGCACCCAGTCAATACTTGGAAGATACAAATTCCCTGTTTTTTATTGACGTTGATCATCGATGGTTTTTGCTTAAAAACTATTCAGTACTTATTACTTGTTGGGGACCGAGGAAGTTCCGATTAACCAAATCAGCCGTACTGAAGTAATCCTGTCAATGAGATCGTGGCATGAGTCTCGAGCCCATCCTCGATTGCGACGCCCGGCCTATCTTTGTAATAGTATTTACGGTGGCTGGTAAATCGAAGCCTTGGATGGAAGAAAGCAACCGATGCAGCAATGTCTGACGTAAAAGACTCAGGAAGAAAATAACCAATTATATTCCTGCTGACGAAACAGCACACTGCGCGGCTCACCTCAACCAGTTATATTCCTACTGACGAAACAGCACACAGCACGGCTCACCTCAACCAATTATATTCCTACTGACGAAACAGCACACTGCGTGGCTCACCTCAACCAATTATATTCCTACTGACGAAACTACACACTGCGCGGCTCACCTCAACCAATTATATTCCTACTGACAAAACAGCACACTGCACGGCTCACCTCAACCAATTATATTCCTACTGACGAAACAGCAAACTGCTCGGCTCACCTCAACCAATTATATTCCTGCTGACGAAACAGCACACTGCATGGCTCACCTCAACCAATTATATTCCTACTGACGAAAAGCCCACTGCACGGCTCACCTCAACCAATTATATTCCTGCTGACGAAACAGCACACTGCGCAGCTCACCTCAACAAATCATATTCTTTCTGACGAAAAGCACACTGCACTGCTCACATCAACCAATTATATTCCTGCTGACGAAACAGCACACTGCACGGCTCACATCAACCAATTATATTCCTACTGACGAAACTGCACACTGCGCAGCTCACCTCAACGAATAATATTCCTATTGACGAAGCAGCACACTGCGTGACTCACCTCAACCATTTATATTCCTACTGACGAAAAGCCCACTGCACGGCTCACCTCAACCAATTATATTCCTGCTAACGAAACAGCACACTGCGCAGCTCACCTCAACAAATCATATTATTTCTGACGAAAAGCACACTGCACTGCTCACATCAACCAATTATATTCCTGCTGACGAAACAGCACACTGCACGGCTCACATCAACCAATTATATTCCTACTGACGAAACTGCACACTGCGCAGCTCACCTCAACGAATAATATTCCTATTGACGAAGCAGCACACTGCGTGACTCACCTCAACCATTTATATTCCTACTGACGAAAAGCCCACTGCACGGCTCACCTCAACCAATTATATTCCTGCTAACGAAACAGCACACTGCGCAGCTCACCTCAACAAAT
>SDVV010041045.1:0-10476 GCA_016164225.1 Gammarus roeselii | reverse complement strand
TCCACGTCGTGATCATTGCTGTCATCAACGTCGTGATCATTGCTGTCATCTATGTCGTGATCATTGCTGTCATCTACGTCGTGATCATTGCTGTCATCAACGTCGTGATCATTGCTGTCATCTATGTCGTGATCATTGCTGTCATCTACGTCGTGATCATTGCTGTCATCTACGTCGTGATCATTGCTGTCATCTATGTCGTGATCATTGCTGTCATCTATGTCGTGATCATTGCTGTCATCAACGTCGTGATCATCGTTGTCATCTACGTCATGATCATTGCTGTCATCAACGTCGTGATCATTGCTGTCATCCAAGTCGTGATCATTGCTGTCATCAACGTCGTGATCATCGTTGTCATCTACGTCGTGATCATTGCTGTCATCAACGTCGTGATCATTGCTGTCATCAACGTCGTGATCATTGCTGTCATCCACGTCGTGATCATTGCTGTCATCAACGTCGTGATCAATGATGTCATCCACGTCGCGATCATTGCTGTCATCCAACTCGTGATCATTGCTGTCATCCAAGTCGTGATCATTGCTGTCATCCAACTCGTGATCATTGCTGTCATCCAAGTCGTGATCATTGCTGTCATCAACGTCGTGATCATTGCTGTCATCAACGTCGTGATCATTGCTGTCATCTACGTCGTGATCATCGTTGTCATCTACGTCGTGATCATTGCTGTCATCAACGTCGTGATCATTGCTGTCATCACGTCGTGTCATTGCTGTCTACGTCGTGATCATTGCTGTCATCAACGTCGTGATCATTGCTGTCATCAACGTCGTGATCATTGCTGTCATCTACGTCGTGATCATCGTTGTCATCAACGTCGTGATCATTGCTGTCATCAACGTCGTGATCATTGCTGTCATCAACGTCGTGATCATTGCTGTCATCATGTCGTGATCATTGCTGTCATCTACGTCGTGATCATCGTTGTCATCTACGTCGTGATCATTGCTGTCATCTACGTCGTGATCATTGCTGTCATCAACGTCGTGATCATTGCTGTCATCCACGTCGTGATCATTGCTGTCATCAACGTCGTGATCATTGCTGTCATCAACGTCGTGATCATTGCTGTCATCAACGTCGTGATCATTGCTGTCATCTACGTCGTGATCATTGCTGTCATCTACGTCGTGATCATTGTTGTCATCTACGTCGTGATCATTGTTGTCATCTACGTCGTGATCATCGTTGTCATCTACGTCGTGATCATTGCTGTCATCAACGTCGTGATCATTGTTGTCATCTACGTCGTGATCATCGTTGTCATCTACGTCGTGATCATTGTTGTCGCGGACATCCTGATTGTTGCTGTGATCATCGACGTTTTGTTCATTGCTGCCGACGTCAATATCGTGATCGTAGTCCTCTATGTCAACGTCATGACCGTTGCTATTTACATCAACGTAGAGAACGTTGCTGTCACATCAATTTCTTAATCGTAGCCGTAAATGCCAATCTCGTAGTTGTTGCTTTAGATACGAATTCGGTCATCTTTGCTATCAACTTCAACTCCGTTATCGTTGGTACCAACACCAACTCCGTAATTAAATCAAACATCACCCATTTTATGATCGGTTCGCCAGCATCAGTCACTGTGGTCGTTCTCACCACCAACGTACTACCTAGCCTCTTAGTCCTCTCTCAGTGTTGCTTTAGACTTGCTGGTGTGTGGACATGCGGTGCAACAGCTCCCGGCGCACCAGACTTGTTTAGGTCATGTTCTTCGCGGAGGCGGTGCAACTGCTGCCACAGGCTGTTGTTGGGGGAGGTCGTGGCAGGAAGGATGGTGGTGAACGACGGGCAGTGAAAACCTGGCTTATCGTAGACACGCAGTGGTAGACCATCTAGAAAAGCACGTTCTCGATGTCATGCAGTGGTAGATATTCTGAATGAAACGAGTTACCAAGGACGTACATTAACAAATCTTATACTTTATCTGAGTCATCATGATTTCGTTGCCAGAATGATACTATGGTTGAAGCTGTGAATTAGATTTTGAAATGTGGTACTTACAATCGGGTCTTGGAATAGCGGAGCATTAACAACAAGAATATTCCACTTTCTCGTGGTGTTACGGAAAAGGTTATATAGAAAGGCTCGTTAGTAATATTGTTAGTGTAACCTTTTTTCTTGTAAAAACTGCCTAAACGGTATAATGTATTGAAGTTGCCCTTTAAAGTACTTTGTAAAATGCGTATTTTTACGTCCAACAGAACTTTATTTATTACTTGTTACTACACAATCGTGCTACTACAAGAGATGTTCTGCTTATTGGGATGATTGTTCGATTTTATGGTCTGTAATCACAATTGTTGTTTTCAGCTATACAGTTGTTCATGTTTAAATCGTTATATGAGGTGTCAGACCATGTTATATTGTTATAATTATAGGTCTTTGTGGCGACTGTTTTAAAAACGCATGGAAAATGGAAAAGATTATGTGTGAGTTTCCTTCATTATTCAATTGTTCATCAAAGTGTTATTTTATTTAAAAAAAAAACTGATTAATCTCCAATGCGTTCGCGGAAACTTAACTCATTTCTTCTTCGGAAGACTTTTACAGAACATACAAGTTTATGAACCAGGCACTCGTATGAAATGTTTCGGCACTTGTAACTGTGGAAGTTCCGCTATGCACCATCTGAGTAGATAAATCAGGCACCCATGTGAAACATCCTTCTTTTCTCAACTAACTCCACACAATATGGCGTCTGCAGCAATCACGACTCCGACAACCAACAGTCAGCTGAGGCCAGCGTCGTCAGATGCGATACTAAAGTCTTCCTCTGGAATCCCTGTTTCCCCAACCCCAGTCTCCATGCCAACCAAATCCCTTCATGGCCAGTCTTCTAAAGTCGTCCCGGAGAAAAGCTCTTTGGTTTCCACGTCTGCCAAGACCCCGAAGTCCACTGCCTTGGTCATGACTACCTTGACGTCTTCGAGTACCCCTAAACCAAAGTTGTCGGCGGCGGAGAAGATGTCTTCGAGTACCTCTAAACCAAAGTTGTCGGCGGCGGAGAAGACATCTTCGAGTACCTCTAAACCAAAGTTGTCGGCGGCGGAGAAGTCCAGCACCCACACTCCAAGCGGCACCACCAATCCACCTCCGGCGACTACAAAAGGCTTTCCAAATTCCACAATCACAACGATCAATGAAACGTCGCCGGTCATCAGCTCTAAGAATACCTCAGCCACCATCAAACCCGGATCAACAACTTCCGCATCTCCTACACCAACTTCATCATCTACCTCGTGTACCAACACAGTGGTTGCTGCCGCCTCGACTACAACCACAAATCCCGTCACCTCGTCAAAAGGGGGATCTGGCAGCAGCGCATCATCGGTGCTGGCATCTTTAGCGACTCTACCTTCACTTCCCAGCAAGTACACAAGCCGTTCAAGGCGACCTCCACCTCCTAAACTAACCCGACAGCACTCCTTAGCAGCGATGTTGGGACTAGTCAAAAGTAAGGAGATGAAGGAAGTCGAGAAAAAAGAACGTTGGCCTCCTGTTTACGAAGAAGACGAAGGGGGAAATGGAAGTGGTGAAAGATCCCACTCAATGTCGTATGTCCCTGGGCAAGCTGGGTGTTCGCATAGGCAACCTGTACCTTTACCGATATATCACAGAAGAAGTTCTTGCACAGGAGATCTCCCTGGAGGTCTTTTATTACCTCCGCCCAGAGTTGCTGCTGTTATTCGGCGAAAGCCTGCACCTACGGTTGTACCTCTTGACAAACGGCGGTGTTCGCTAACCCTTCCTTACGCGACGCTTTACGGATCTTGGCAACAAGCCGCTGCTGCTGTCATATCTCCCAGCGCAATTGAACTGGTTTCTCACTCCTCTACACAACAACAGCAGACTATTGTCACTAGTAAATCTTCTAATCTTTCAAATGCCCTCTCGCCATCAGGAACTAAACCTCAGCTACACACCTCAACAGATGCAGCAAACAATTCCAAGGACTCTTCCACAACCACGCCTCTGCTATCCCCAACTCTGAAAGAAGGCTCTGTCTCCATCAACATGGAGGGTGTGCCACCAAAATCAAACACACCCGAAAACATTCCTCAAATTTTCCCAAACAATGTTCTTATCGTTGGAGGGAACGATTCCACCGTCGCGGTTACCTCGCTGAATCAGGGCTACTATTCTATTCCTCAACTTGTGGCTTCGTCTTTACAGAAAGTGCCGATGAAGGACTTCGGCTCGGAGGTTCGAGCAAGCCTGGACATCGCACACTTCCTCTCCTCGGCTGTGATGATGCTAGACGTGGTTGACACAAACCTGGACAGCATCACGGACGCTCTGCTCGTCAAGGTGTTGAGCCATGACGAGCCCACTTGTTCCATAGAAGAAGCCAAGAGTATCCTCTTCACAACAGATACCGGTGAGTACCTACCTTAAATATGTAGGCTTTAGCAATGTTTTCTTATCATATTGGACTTACCTTCCTTACATTGGTAGCTTTCATTGATGGATTCCTCACATATTAGATACACCTACCTTGAGTTTGCAGTTTTTCTTGATGCATACTCCTCTTATTAACCAACATACAATAATTTTCTCATTTTAATTCGATTGCACCTAACATATTAGAAATGCCTACCTCGTCTTAGAAAATTTCAGGAGTGGATTCTCTACGTATGAACTAGATTTCCCAAGAGGAAATGAGTGTGTTAATGCAAAGATTTGTATTTGGGAGCAGTGGCCTGTTGTATCCCAACTCATAACGATCTATGTGTGTTTAAATTGCATAGTTCATCTACTGTCAGCGACGGACTCATACAATCGGTTATCCATTTGGGAAAAATGTTTTCAGAGTTACAGGACCATTTGATATTTTGAATCTGGATAATTTACAACAACAAAAAAGTTCTCGTCAATCTAGTTTCGATCAGTACACTGCCTTTAAACTTTGTTTGTATTTTGTCTGTCATTTGTAGATACTGCAGTATTCAGTGCAGTTTCCTTATTATAGTTAAAAAGTTCAAATTGACCTCTTCAAGCCTTCACTGAGTTTATCGGTATGCAACTGTAGCTGTCGAACGTAACGTTCATCACGTCACTTAATAATGTTCAATTCACAACTGTTGCTGTCGAGCGTTACGTTCATCACGTCACTTAATAATGTTCAATTCACAACTGTTGCTGTCGTGCGTAACGTTCATCACGTCACTTATTAATGTTCTAGTCACAACTGTTGCTGTCGAGCGTAACGTTCATCACGTCACTTATTAATATTCTATTCTGATGAATGTTTGGGGCGTTCTTATTTTACTTGATAATTCATTACAACACTCAAAGTGTTGCTCCAAACCTCATGAAATTTATGAAACAGACATGAATGACTGAGCGAGTGAAAGAAATGCGGATCATCGAATCTTCTGTTACATTTTTCAATTCCCATTAACCGACTGCAATTTTCCACGCAACCAAAGTGTTGTCGAGAGCTGAGAAACAAAGTAGCATAACCATTTTTACCGTTCAATTTTACTCCTACGAGAACAGAATTGCAGTTGTGCAACTGTGCTTCCTAGCAGGAAAGTTTACCATCGGACAGCTAAGGAATATATTTACTTCCGGCGATGTGCTCAAACCAATTTCAAATTTGCAGTTACGAGTAAGACAAGTTTATACCATAATAAAGGATTCCATGTTGATCCCTTCACTATTCTGCTCACATGAACGCTTTAAATTGATAGCGACCTAACATATTGGCGTGACAAAACAGGCTATCACGACATTAAAGAATAACCTGGCATCACAGGCTGGAATGGCATTAAAGAATAACCTGGCGTTACAGGCTATCACGACATTAAAGAATAACCAGGCATCACAGGCTGGAATAGCATTACAAAACAACGTTGCATAAACGGACTGCGCGCCATAAATTAGATGATAGTGTTATGTAACAGGACAACTGCGTTTCGTAACTGGTTGGTAGAGGGGCGAAACTGGATGATAGCTGGACGTAACCGGATGATAACGGGAAGTAACCGGATGATGGCGAGGCGTAACCGGATGATAGCGTGACGTAACGGGATGATATCGTGACGTAACGGGATGATAGCATGACGTAACCGGATGATAGCGTGACGTAAAGGGATGATAGCGTCGCGTAACGGGATGAAAGCTTGACGTAACCGGATGATAGCGTGACGTAACGGGATGATAGCGTGACGTAACGGGATGATAGCGTGACGTAACGGGATGATAGCGTCACGTAACGGGATGAAAACGTGACGTAACCGTATGATAACGAGATGTGGCCAGATGATTGAGAGACGTAATATGATGCCAGTGTGACGCAAGGTATGATTGCGGGACATGAAAGGATGATTGCGTGTGATGTAAAGAGATGATTGAGTGACGTAAAGGGATGAGTGCGTGAAGTAACTGGATGGTAGCATGACGTAACTTGATGATAGCGTAACGTAACTGGATGATAGCGTAACGTAACTGGATGATAGCGTGACATAACTGGATGATAGCGTGACATAACTGGATGATAGCGTGACATAACTGGATGATAGCGTTACATAACTGGATGATAGCGTGACGTAATTGGATGATAGCGTGACGTAACTGGATGATAGCGTGACGTAACTGAATGATTGCGTGACAGCTGAATAATGGCGTAACGTAACTGGATGATAGCGTGACGTAACTGGATGATAGCGTGACGTGACTGGATGATAGCGTGACGTAACTGGATGATAGCGTGACGTAACTGGATGATAGCGTGACGTGACTGAATGATAGCGTGACGTAAATGGACTGCTTATATCTGGGTTAAAAGCTTATGGTTAATTGTGGTCGGCCAAATGGTTGGCCAACCGTGAAAAATCTGTAATTCAAGCTTTGAAACATCAGTTCACCATTTGTCTGTGTGCAAATCACAGAAGTTCACGCTCACTATGCAATTACCACAGATGAATCATTCACAGTGTTCGTGTTCACTTATGCTGTCGTTCAAGGTAAGTTGCACAGCGTGTTTACAAAAAATGATAGATAGAAATTTAAACGTTCTCATTGTAAAATCGAGATATATTACATTTTAGTATTTGAAATAATAATGCATCATGTGACAAAAATTTACATCTCAACTACGTAATTTGACCCAGTCTTATGAAACCAGTCCTGAACCCTTCTTGTGAAGCGTGCATCTGGGCGTCGAATCTTTACCTTGTTCATTTCTGTCGTGGCTTTGTACGGCAGTTTTTTGATATATTCACTTGTCGTTGGTTTGCGTTCGCGTATAATGGATTCAATCTATGCACAAAACCATTAGTCGAGCTTGCTGATGTTGGGGCTGTGAGCGGGACAAGACGGTCTCACTCGGCTGTTGATTACTTGCTCAAGAAATTTGTACGGTGAAAATGCGAGACACTCGTTGGAGCAGTGAGCTGGAGCACCATCCTGTTGATAGTAGTATTCCTCCGACCTAACAGACGGCCACGATCTGTTCTTAATGAAATTGAAGTTCTTTTTGGAGTTAACGGGTACACAGTCATCAAATCACATTATCGGGAGCCCTCGCGCCGCCCACGAATTGCTGCCCGCTGAGTAATTAGCAGCCGAACAAACCAGTCTCCCTCGGCCAGCTCATAGCCCCGACCTCGGCCCCTTCCAATACTCGTTTTTGATAGGGATGGTGGAACCCATTGTCGACGAACGCAAGCTATCGACATTGGAATAACTGTAGAAACTGTAACGCCAAGCTGCAACAGAAATGAGCAAGAAAAAAGATCGACGAGAAGATGTTAGCTTCATCCGCAAGGGACAGAACTGGGCTCATGTGAAGGGAGCCCATTTCGACGTCGATTTTTTTTTTGTCCTATAATGCTTTACAGCAATTTAAGTCTACTAGTTTTGATCTATTTAATTGATTCAATGATTGAAATGTCATATGAGGTAAATTTTTCAGAACATTTATATTGTTAAAAACGGTATAAAATCAAGTATGCGAGCAGGCTTATATCGGTGATGAATGAAGCTATGTGTTCGTGAGCTGGTTATTCGACGCAGTTACGAATTGATTGCTACATTTTGAATAACTATGAAATGTGTGAATAATTCCCCTGTTATATTCCAAAATATCGATCATATTTTCCTACAATATTAATGTTGTAATTTTTTTTTCTTTTTTTTCATGTATGAGCGAATCAACTTCAACACTCACAAACACTTCCTTTAGGCACAATTTTATGATATCAAACTGAAAGAATGCTGTAACTGTTTTCAACAATTTAAGCTAACAATTTTCATGAATATAATTGAGTGGTGAACAGTTCTCTTTTAAAGTCTTCGCGTATTGTTGCACTCCTTAACTGTTTGGCAAAGAGCCACGTATTGGGCTTGCTATTGTTCACCAATGTATTTCCATTGCAAAATTTACCGATTCTTTTCATATATTTTTTTAACCAGCGCACAAACACATGGAACACCAACTTTTATTTATTCCTTTTAGTAATTTGAACCGAATCTTTACATTTACGTTAAGGAGTTTTTTTGGGTATCAAAATATATTTAAATAGGATGAGAGGTTGACAAAGTAACATAAATATCACAATACAAAAGTGGTACGCGCCCCTTCTTCGTCAGCGTGAGTTGTTTAGAATGCAATAGTTACTGCAAAAACATGCCTCAACCGTAACCTAGTATGTCGTTTCCTATTATATTTAGGTTGCGATTTTTAATTGAAATTTTCATATACTTTCATAGTGTGTAAATTGCAGTACGTACGGGAAAATTTTGTCAAACGATTGTAAATAAATACTGAAAAATTAAATTTAGAGGAGTCAAGAAACCGTTCATTCCACATCGAACGTATATCATCTGGAATTGCCTCTGAATACAGCTAAATAATAATTGCAAGCTCTAATCAAGTTCAATAGATTTATTTCTTGCTCATTAGCATTAAGTTACTTACTATGATTTACAAACACATCAAATGTGGATATGTAAAATGGGATAACTACAATCCCTGCGTAGTGCTGTTTCACATCGGTCTTCATCGTAGTTACCACACTCTTGCATTTGAGCCACTCAATATTTCCCCGCTATGTCTAATGAGATCCAAACGATTGACAAACACCTTTTTTTTTCCTCTTAAGCTTTCCATTCTGTCATTGGAAAGCACGACAAAACAAAGATAAAAATGCGAAGGGTTTATCGGCATCCAACCTGCCAGTCGACGTTATTTTGAGGTTAATTTTCATGCGGGTGGGCCCGGCTCTAGCTTGCCATCGGGAAAAAATACCTGCCTGGAAAAAACTTTTATAATGAACGGAAGATGCTACTTTTCTCGATTGCTTCAAAAGGAGCGGCGTCCGTTCCAAGCGACTTCTCCGAAAATTGCCATCGAAAAATTTGATATTTTTTTCATCAAAGTCTTGAAAGCGTCGGATTATCGCAAATGGCTTGAGGAGATTCTTCTTGTTGGGCCGTGCGTGATGCGGCCATTGTTGGGCTGTGCGTGGTGGGGCTGTTGTTGGTCCGTGCGTGGTGCAGCTAATACAGGGCCATGCGTGGGGCGGCCGTTGTTGGTCCGTGCGTCGTGCGGTCATTGTTGTGCCGTGCGTGGTGCAGCTAATACAATGCCGTGCGTGGGGCGGCCGTTGTTGGTCCGTGCGTCGTGCGGTCATTGTTGTGCCGTGCGTGGTGCAGCTAATACTGGACCGAGGTGGGGGGGGCATTGTTGGGCTCAGCTCGATGCAGCTATTGTGAGCTCAGCGTGGTGCGGCCAGTGTTGGGCCGTGCGTGGTGCGGCCAGTGTTGGGCCGTGCGTGGTGCGGCCAGTGTTGGGCCGTGCGTGGTGCGGCCAGTGTTGGGCCGTGCGTGGTGCGGCCAGTGTTGGGCCGTGCGTGGTGCGGCCAGTGTTGGGTCAATCAACTGCAACGTCTCATCTTTCACAATCTCATCATTCCCACTTCGTCATCAACTTCTAATTTTCACAAATTACCCATTTCCTAACATCCCTATATCATAATCTCCCTTCGCCAACTTCCTAGTTCCAGTTCATTCTTTTCCCCGTCTTTCCCATTTACTATATTTCCCATTTCCTATCTTCCTCATTTCCTGTCTTTCCCCTTTTCCGTATTTTCAATTTTTCATGTTGCCATTTATATTTTTCCCCATTTCCCTTCGTTCCCAGTTCTCATCTTTCCCAGTTCCCATCTTTTCCAGTTCCCATCTTTCCCAGTTCCCGTCTTTCCCAGTTCCCGTCTTTCCCAGTTGCCGTCTTTCCCAGTTGCTGTCTTTCCCAGTTGCCGTCTTTCCCAGTTGCCGTCTTTCCCAGTTGCCGTCTTTACCAGTTGCCGTCTTTCCCAGTTGCCGTCTTTCCCAGTTGCCGTCTTTCCCAGTTGCCGTCTTTCCCAGTTGCTGTCTTTCCCAGTTGCCGTCTTTCCCAGTTGCCGTCTTTCCCAGTTGCCGTCTTTCCCAGTTGCC